>JBAMYA010000012.1:5150803-5179723 GCA_037176975.1 Arrhamphus sclerolepis
GATAGATAGATAGATAGATAGATAGATAGATAGATAGATAGATAGATAGATAGATAGATAGATAGATAGATATCTCTCGCAGACTTGACTACTGTAATGCTCTTTAAGAACCAGAAAAACTGAGCACATTACTGCTGTTCTGAGATCCTTACATTGGCTACCAGTTACCTACAGAAAAGACTTTAAAGTGATGCTGTTAGTTTACAAATCACTTAATAATCTGAGACCAGAATCCATCACTGATCTTCTAGTAGAATATAAATCACGTAGAGCTCTGAGATCTTTAGGTAGCAGTCAGCTGGTGGAACCTCCAGTTAGGACCAAACAGGGTGAAAATTAATTTAGCTACTATGCTGAACATAGATTAGGTTAACTTCCTCTTGACATCAAATGTTCTCCAACTCTGGACACATTTAAAGTTAAACTGAAAACTACTGTTTTCCTGTGCCTTTATTCATTTTACTATTCTTTGTTTTTAATCCTTTTTCTGTCGAATTACGCATTTAATTTTCTTTAGATTTTTTAAATTAATTATTATTTTCTAATGAATTGATTGATTTAAGATTATAGTTTTAATTACTTGATTTTTATTTCATCTTAATGTCTTTTTAAAGCACTTTGAGTTGCTTTTGTGTATGAAATGTGCTATACAAATAAAAATGCCTTGTTCCTGTTAGAAAGCCTGTAGAGTTCCCTTTTAAATGTTGGTTTGTAAGCGGGATGAAATCATCTCTGCCAATGCCAAACATCTTTTTTTCTCAATTGTATATAACATTTTTATTTTTTCTGATTTAAGACGGAATGATGGAGTCACCATTTGTTTTGATCAAAAGTATGTGATGAATGTGGTAAAATGTGCTTCTGGTTCAAGTCTTTTATCCGGGCAGCTTTTCTGACTCTCCCAGAGTGCGGACAGGGCTCTCTGCTGGACACCAATGATGTTTGAGCACACTTTATCGATGCTTTTCTCATCAGCTTCATCCATTTTCCATTCCAGTCCCGCAAACACAATCCAAAATAAGAGGGTATGGGCACAGTCTTGCAAGGAGATGAAAGAGTAACTCATGTGCACATCAAACAGGCGATGTCAACACATGATTTTAATGATGATTTGGTACAAAAGCAGCACCTGTCAGAGGCTGATTTGTTTTTTCTTTTTGCTTCTTTCAGAAGTAAAAACAGAGAGTCTCTACATTACTTACAGATACGTGAGAAAATCATGTTCATCTAATAAAGATCGGGGAAAAAAAGAACCTTGTGATCTCGGATTCTCTGCACAACGCATGTAGAAGAACCACAAAGGAAAGCTGTACTGATGTTGGATGAATCAACAGTCCACTTTGCTTTCTTTTGGACTGGACTGGCCAGTAGAGAACTTACGGAGTTGATTCTGACAGGAAGACGCAACAGCAGGTAGCCCAAAGCAGCAATTGAAGCACTTCACTGCTTGGTGTCCTCAATGCCAGGACACCTTTGTTAGTGTTGGGAGAAGGAATGGCAACAATACACGCTGGTAAAAGCTTTGCTTTCCATAATGCTTTTGGAGTTGGTCAAAGCCAACCTAAAACTAACCGCTAACCCTTAATATATATGCAGACATGAACAACATTACTGAAGGTGACACAAAAAAACACAAAGTATAATGGAATAATACTGTCTGCATAGAACTAAAAGTCAAAGAAAATCAAATAATTAACATTTCATTTTCTTGTTTTTGTTGTTTTTTCATTGAATATCGCATATCATCATACTTTTTGTCTGATATTGGGGTTGTGTAATCACAGGATTGGCTGACAATCATTCAAAATGAAGCACTTAAAAATAAGACATTTAGCTAATATTACATTTATTTTGACCTTCATAAGGCCACATGATTGATTTCACTCATTATTCCTTTTTTTTTGTATTTTTGTACAAAACATTAACTGCTCCCTAATTTCCTTTAAGCTTTTCTAATGCTTTGAGTTGCCTCTCCTGTTGCAATAACCAGAACGTTGTCGCATCCGTCCAGGCTTCGTTGTCACGACAACGCACCATCACAACTGCCATTCATCAAAGTGGTGGTCAATCATCTCAAGATAATTTTCATCAGAACTTCCTTCCTTTTAAAACTTTGCTAAAAATGCAAAGAAACTCAGGACTAACAAAAATCCGCTCCTTCAACTGAATTACAACCTTCGCAATCGCTGCATACGTCATACCGTCTGCGAGCTCAGTAAGAGATACAGAAGCTGATGAAACCTGTCTGGAAAAACACATTTCAAGTGAAGGAGGATGAAACTATACATCAAATTTCTCATATCCTGCCGCAGTTAAAAATGAAATATGAGTTGGCAGAAATACCGCGGCACTGGAAGTACACGGAGCGCATGAAATTCTGATTAAGGTTTAAATGACAAACATAGTTGAGTGCATCTGAGGGTGTTAGAGAATAATGACAAAGAAACAAACGCAAACAAAGCAAGCAGAAAATTTAATATCCAGCAAATGTACAATTATTCTTGTTTTGTCACACCAATTTGCTCCCTTCTATTACTAGTAATGATTTTCTTTTTTTTTTCTTTTTTTTCTTTCTTTTCTTTCATCTCCAGCACCTTTCCTGTCTCTCTGGATCACTCTGATGTGCCACAAAATGCGCTTCAAAAATTACTGTAAGCGAGCTGCACACAAACCTTTCAACTGACAAACACAGCTCCTTCTCATCAACCGAGTTCAAGGCAACAGCGAGGTAGCTGAGAGAGAAAGGGTCGGAGGGGGGGGGGGGTCGGGGAAGGAAAAAAGCACATAGATAAAAGGGAAATTGAAAACGGTCATCTTCTGGGCGAAAATCACCTTGACCCCACGGTATCACACAGAAACCACATGTAAAATCCTACAAAAGAAAAAGATGGACATTTTGTTTCTTTTGATTTCTCATAGCTGCGGTTTACTTTCTGGGAGCTTTCATCCAATAGTTCCAGACAGAAATCGGTTTCAAGGACATTTTTAAGCCAACTATCTCTTTGTAAGACTCTCTTTTGAACCCTGTTGCAGGGGTGGTCAGGTTTCCCTTCTCTTCTCATATATTTGAGCGTCTGCAAAAGTCCTGTTTTACGTATAAAAAAAACATAATCGCAATCCTCTGACAGATTTCTGAGGATTTCTATCTTCTTATCTTCTTCTCTGAGATCACAACTGATGTCTTCCCACTTGGTTTTATGTTATAAGACACCTGAATGTGCTAGAGTAGCAACATTGCTAAAACATGCAGTTTAACTGAGGTAATGAGACATTGCTTTTGACAGTATTTACATTTGATTGCTTTTCCCCTCTTTCATACAGACATTTTTATCTTTTGTTATTTCAGACCTTGCTATTTTTTATTTTTTTTTGCAGCCATCATCCCCCAGTGTGTTGCCACTTGGCCACATCACGTGACCTTCACACAATCCTGAACATCTGCTCCAAAGTCCCTCATCATCCTCCCCAGTGTATACACTTGCCCTTTGACCATGCTGTTCCAGCTTTTTTTTTTTTTTTTTTTTTTATCTTTCTGCTTGTTCCCAATTTCCAAATGTTTTTGTTGTTGTTGTTTGTTTTTTTTCCCCCTTAAAGTCATGAATAATGACTTCAGTTCCTGGTGTAATCTTTAGCTTCCAAATCAAAGTATTCAGCTTCCATGGTTTCAAAAAAGAATTTCATGAATTTCATATATCACATTTGCATCCGTCTCCACTTAAAAGGCAGCAATTACCGTCGGTTTTCTAAATCCAGCAAGTATTAGATGTAAGAAGAACATCAGGGCAGTCGTGACCACCTCGCTGCTAAACTGAGAAATTTGATTTGAAAGCATTTGTGCTTCTGAGTAAAGAGCGAACGGCCAAACAGCTTTAAAAGGTTCACAATTTAGCAATTAAAGCCAGACGGCAGCTATCACTCAGCTGTGATATATGCTTAAGTGAGTGCTGTGATGATATCATGGTCGAACACACACCCACAGCCAAGGCATACCACCCAGAGATAATGGCCATCCACAGTGGAAACTAAGTGAATTATCCAGCCATCTTTGCCGTGACAGCACTAGATGGATAGACAGGCATAAACGCATCACAAAAGAAGCCTTTGTTGTACTTGCACGAGAAACAGCTCCGCCTTTCCTCCTCCTGCACCTATCATCTATTTGCACCGCTAACCGCGAGACACCCAGATCAATAAGTGTCCATGCAAACCTGGCTTTCTTCCTCTGCGCTTTCATCATGACCTATTGACGGGGAGCAGGAAATGTCAAAGCTCTCCTCTTACCCGTGTCGGGGACAGCGGCGGGGTCGCGTTAAGAAGGTCGAGAGTAATTCTTCGCAGGACATAAAGCTGATGTTTTCTCACACAGGAAGCAAAAGGTGTGACTTTCGACAATCGCTTTACAGCATGTAGAAGGAAAAAAAACAGTTTCCATAATTCAATCTAAATGTCAAAAGGTTCCATTGGCAAGAACATCCATCCATACTGAATGCCTCATCAGAGCCTATTTCAGCTAACGTTTTGGAACAGGACTGCGTAAAGGTTTCTCCAGCAGGTCTGAGAGACTCTTAATCGGGTTAAAGTGCGGGAATGATGCCTCATGCTCCCTCTTCTTCTTCTTTCTTTTCCCTTTAAGGGTGTCCACAGCGGATTATCTGTCTCCATCTTACCCTGTCCTCTCCATCTTCTTCTGTCACAGCACATCAAGAAATCTCTTTCATCTTCCCCTTTTTCCTCAATCTCCAGTGCTCTTGAACCACATTACCTGCTATCACTTATCTTTCGTGTGTCCGAATCTCCAAGTTGAATCTCCAAGTTGTCTTTACTGCGCCCATTTCTCTGATATGGTGGTTCAAAACCGTCCTTGTCACTCCTGAGGGGAAGCTCCCCGAAACACCCTGAAGTCGATGAATCAAGCAAAAACACGGTCGTTCAAGAAGTTGAAGTGGTCAGCTGACCTAGTTTCTGGGTCACGTAATGTCGCTGAACCTGGACATGACCAACAGAAAAAAAACAAATCATAATACTTCCACCACAGGTGGTCGCTTGCTATAAATATTGCATCCCTTCATTTGCTGTTCTTCCCATTCTGATGCCTACTGCTGCTCCCGCTACTGCTGCTTTTCTTCAATTAGGTTTCACCATTATCCTTCCAGCTTTAAATAGTTCCAGCAATCTAATTATATTATTCACTTGATGCAGAACAATCAGTTAACCCTTCTGAAATCAAGCAGCAAAGTAGTTTTTACTTCATGTCTAAAAGGATCACTTTTTGCAGAAAAAGAGAGAGATCTTTGGTGTAAGTTGAAGTTGATATGGGCAGAATAATAAAGGGAAAAATATATATATAATAATGCATATAATGAGTGTTCCAGTGTCCCTTTATGTTTTGTTTTTACATCGACAGTTTTACATCTAAAGTCAATAGCCTTCCAACCAGAAGGTTGCCAGTTTGATCCCCACTGCCCTCCGCCAGATTTAAAAGCCTGGATGAATGTGGACGGTTGGGTCAGGAAGGGCAAACGGTGCTGAAACCTGTGCCAAACCTTGGCAAACAGCGACGGTACCTGTGCCAGAACAGTACGCAGAACAATGTGATGCGCTGTGAGCCCGGCCAGCCATCCAAACTTCTGTCCCTCCTCTATTTTCTCTACCGAAAAAAAGGAAATAATACTGAAAACCATGAAACCGATGAGAACTTTGCCGAAAAAATAAAGGAAAAAGGTCACTTTTATTTCTTTTGTTTATTATTCACTATCATCATTATTGTTATTATAATTATTATCATTCCATTTCAAAAAAATACCATAACTAAAAGCTGTTCTAGCATTGAAGATACAAATATTTTTTCTTTTCTTTTTTAAACCATAAAATAGCTTGTCGTCTATTCATCTGGATGAAACTTTGATTTCCAGGAAGCAGAGGCAAAGAGTGCAAAATAAATTGTGCTTTTGTTATCATTCCACACAGTATGACCCTGTGACAAATGATAATCTACTCTGAGAGAATGTTATCTCTTAATTCATATCTTCATTAGTTGTATACTCTTACTGGTGAAGTGATGATGGACGGACCGTCAAATATCCCACTTACAATCACTGTCAACTCACAGCTGCTCCTCAGAGCTCATGCGCCATTGTTCCAAAAGATAAAGTTAAATCAACTTGTCGCATTTTCCTGCAGATCAATCCGAATCCTCGTCAGTGCCTCTCTCACAGCCTGTCACCTTCTCCACAAAGTATAGCTGCAAACACTATTGATCGCCCTCGCTCCATCTCTCCCTGATAGTTGCTCTCTCACTCTCAAAAAAGGGAAAAAAAAAGAGCTACAGTGGAAACTCGAAGCAGCAGATCAATATCTGCCTTGTTAATTCACTCACTACCATCAAGGACACCATCAGACTTGTGATAAAAGCCTTGATCTAAACTATTTATACCACTTAAGAAGCAGCCCGTACAAAAGAATATATACGAATCGACAGCAATCTTATTTATAAAATCTTTTTTTTAAAAAAGGAAAATACATAATGTTCTTTTAGGATTGATCTTTTCTGAGAAAGAGTGTCATCAAGAAAATGCCTCCTCTCTAAGTCAGTTAAGTGCAGAGCACTAACGTCAAAACCTGCATTCGTGCAACCAGTGTGTCGTACACTGAAAAGCCTAAAAATCTGTCAGAACATTCAACTGGGCAGAAAGTTAAGGCCCATTTTCACCATAAGTAAAGGATCTTGAGGCTCATTTCAGCACTGGGCCTTTTACATGTCCACTGAGCTTCGAGATATAGGGTAGATTTGTCTAATTACTTCAGTTGAAGTATGAAAACGTCTCTAGCTGATAACAGCTGCCACCCACACAAACACACACAGAGGCGAAACCACAAATGTGCTCCAGCAGCATTCACAGGTTCCTACAGGCTTACGTCTGGGTTCAGCCGTTCCTAAAAGCATAACCTTGAAGGCCTGATGTACTTGCAGTTTGACAAAGCCGTTTATGTCTCTTTTCCGTACGCGACCCGCTGCTTTCTGAGCGTTTCTTGCTTCCATACTGTATGAGCAACAAGTGTAATACCACAGGTCTCCACTTGGGGACAATTCTTTTCTTTTTTTTCCACGCCACTAATAATTAACATTCAAACCGGTCGTTTAAGTGGACATGACAGACTCAAGATTCATCCGAAATCATAAACAGTTTTCAATTGCCCCTTTGGAACGGTTCATTGGACAGAAGAGTCTGCATTATGATACTTAATTCTGTATAACCAGAACTGTTGTTCATGAAGCTGAAACATTGATATGCAGCACTGACAATGAGAACAGTGTGTGAAAACAAATTAGATTTGTACTTTGTCACTCAGTGGTTCCACTTTTATTGTTTTCAGAAAGAGAACACATGTTTGAAGATAATATCAGGGTTTTATATGTATTTGTTCCTCCGAACCACAAAGAGCTAAAAGAAATCTAAAATGTGATTAGCACTGTCCTGGTAGCACATCGAAAACCACTGGTGGCGAAAACCGCAGTAGCCTCGGTTAGCCTGCACCTTTACACATCCATATATGGTAGTTCCTGGCTGGGATTTACAATAATTAATGAAGCACATGAGCACGCTCCCAATCTGTCATCAGATGGAGTTCAGGAGCTTCTTCACTTTTTTTTTTTTTTTTCCCCAAGACAATTCATCATCATCAGCACAAACACTTGGCAGTTTGATGCCAATCCATGGTCCAGTGGTTGGGGGCTTCAGTCAAAGGTCACCATTAAATCCAACATCACAACCCAAACCGCCACACATTAATTTACATATGCTACACCACATCCGTCACTGAGTCCTCTCTTTGGCCATTTTCCACCAGTACCTACTCAGCTCCACACAACTCTACTCTGCTTTAAGGGTTTTCCACTAGGTCACAGTACCGGCTCATACCTCCTTTTCTCGCACCTACTTTGCTGGGGCTCTAACCAAGCTGAGTTGGGCTGAAAATGCAACGTCACCAGGATGCAGGCCACTGATTGGATAGCGATGAGTCTTATTTAAAATTCCGCAACAGTGTCTGCCATTTACTTTACCTTTACAACTTTATTTTTACAACTAAACTTTGATACGGCTAAAAATGGCAAGCACGCCTTCTCGGCGGTGAAACGAGGACGCCTCGACGTCCTCCATTGTTGTTGTCGCATACGTGACCGGAGTTGCCGCATATAAAGTCGTTACTGCGTTTCTGGCCGGCTTACCATGAAGGCCCCGCCCACATTGAGGTGGTACTGAACTGTAATGGAAAACGACTGAGACCGAGGCGAGTTGAGGTGAGTCGAGTCGAGTAGGTACTTAGTGGAAAAGGGCCAGTGCGTCTGTTCGTGCTTCTACTGATGTTAGCCCTCTGGCAGAATCAGTCTCAGGACCCAAAAAATATGTCAGATCAGACTGAGACATTCACTCTCATCCTCACATCTGCACAACTGCTGCAAGAGCAAATTGCATATTAACAAAGGAGGCCAATCTTAACTCTCACTCCTCATATTTATGCAGACAGTTGTTTTGTTTTGTTTTTTAAAAAAAAGGTTATCATTATAAAATGGAAAAATGCAACACTAGAATATCCCCAAACTACAGTTTTCTAATTTGATTTTTCTTTTAAGCCACAGATGTTTAAAATGTATAAAACCTCCTGGGTGCATAAAAAAGGGGTTTTAAAAAAGGAAGAGAAACAATAAAGGCACAGCAGCTAGCTTGAAATAAAAAAAAATGAACAAATGAATGCATAAACATGTACGTAGATGAATGAAAGAAGAATGTCAGAAGGTGAACATCCAGTTTGCATGTGAAAGGAGACGTTATCAAGATGACCGACTGAAGCTACTTAACAGCGCAGAGACACGGGAAGTCTCATTACATTAGTCTTTGTGCCAAGAGGTCAGGCAGGATCTGTTTTCACTTGTCTGACTCTCTCTGTTGCACTGATTTAATCATTGTGTAGCAATTACGAGCAAAATGATCACCGCCTCCATCTGTGCACTGAGGCTTTACGAGCTAACAAATAAAGCACACAGAAGAACTATTAAACAGCACTCTCTCCTTCCACTGTTGTGGACTACAAGTATGGAGAGTTGATGGGTTTTTGGTCACAGAAATTATCTGCATAAAAAGCGTAGAGATGCTGGTGGCAAGACCAGAAGACTGAGAACGATTCGAGAAAAACATGGTGTCAAAGGAGATGAAGGTGTGAAGATGTGGTTTTGCTGAAAACTAGGTGACAGACTACATGAGAGGATGGAGTCATCTCACACTTTAATTCAATTATGCAGCCTTTAGTACAAAAGAATCTGTATGTGGTGCGTTAATCTGTTTTCATCTATCAAACGTTTGGCACGTCTTCTGAGCCAGATCTTTTAGCCGTCTAAATCAATGCATGCAACGCGCCAAGTTCCGAGGACACCTAAACGCAACACGACCTGCTATGTGGAAGCTTTACTCGCTTTAGCGTCTAAGCCTTGACCTTTGCTTGATTTCTTAATCTTTTACGGCTTGCTGAGGTGTCAGCCGATCCTCCAGGTCCATGCAGATATGGGTAACATAAATGGGAGGCTGTACTTTGCAAAGGTCACGTATACACATGCACAATTCTGCAGAATTTCAGAGAGGCAACGCTGCCTCCAAGACTGGAGTGATTCTCAACTTCTATATCTCCTTCAACTATTTTTCCAACTTTATCTTTTTCATTTTAATGTAATGAAATGAATGTAATGAAATAAGGCTCACATAAAAATAAAAAAAAACATTAAAATGCATTTAAGTCTAATCTGAGCTATAAATTACTTATCCGTCGTACATCCTCCAAAAAAGTCTGACGGTACAAACTAGAAACAATGAGGTGTTTAATGGCCTGTCTGGCTCAGACCTCCTGTCTGTGCTTGGCTGTTGTGTGCACAGGTTTTCACAGAATCACATCTTTCACATCTGGATTAACACCCCGTGCTCCTCCTCCCCCTCCTCCGTCGCATAACAAAACCTGTTTCAGACTGCCCTTAATCCGCATAAGAAGTGTGGAGATTACAAAGATCCTCTGAATATCTCCCAGTTCTCACAAGAAAACACGACACCGCTCGCTGTCCTACAGGGAGGACACTTCTGGGCTTCGTTTAAGCGCAATGTGAACAACTGCTGAATAATGCTTTTCTACTTGTGTTTATGATCAAACCAGGCTTTTAAACATTGTTTCTGTTCACTTGAATGAGCACATCAATATTTATCATTTTAACACTCAATTTGAGATAGTATGTTCGAGCAGCACACTTTACATATTTAAAATGTGACTAAATTTAATGTCCTTTAGTGGATTTAGCCGCTTCTGTTAAAACAGGAACATCTACTGAATTAAGCAAAATGATAAATGATCCTGAAATGCTTGCTTGCAGACGGTCTGATAAGAGTTGCATGAGTTATTTCTTTCCTTCCTTCAATTTTTAAACTTATTACTAATGTTGCAAGCTCAAAAAATAAAAGGGGGGGGTATAAAAGTTAAACCAGAAACCATCACTGAGGAGGGAGGAGGAGTCAGTTCTAGTGTATATCTCTGGTATATTTTCAACAAAGAAAGTCACAGATATTTGTTTCACTGTGGAAAAACAGCATATGATATGTGACTTCTTTACATCTAGTAATTGGAAATAGTCAATAGAAAGCTAATTAAAAAATAGCTTAAGTGTAGCCAACACCAGCTGACCACCCAGCTCCCTCCCCTCTTTAGTCAGTTGTCAAATTTCAAACAGAAAACCCAGTTTAAGGACACTCTAGACTGCTTACCGCTGCTTCCTCCTCTGCAGCCGCCTGTACGGCCCACCCCCATCCCAGCACCTCCTTTGATGCCGATGCCTGCTCTATTCTGCGTTCCCAGGGGTCCTTTCTGCTGCTCTCGCTGCCTCAGGGTTTCTGCATGTGATTGTTGAAGGGCAGCGACCAGTGCCAAATATAAATTGCGGCAAATGGTTACAATAATCTATTTTGACTAAATTCGTCCTGAGTGAACTACAGAAAGGCTTCATGATGGTGTCAGGTTTACCTTAGGCAATAAATATCCTTTTTGGTTGGCCACTTCTCCATAGAGCCTAATGAGTAACCTGCTGGGATCATTACGAGCCACATGATTCAAGTGATTATTTGTCATGGCTCTGACATCACAGACATAAGTTAACGTGTCATACCTCATCAACAAGCTGGCGCTCAAAAACATACCCTTGAATAATCATTAGCAAATATGTGATGTCGTCTGCCAGATCCACCACAAAGCTGCAACAGCGTGAGCAGAGGGGGGACGATAATTAAATTCTTGCTCAGCTTACAACACAGCATCGGACTGCATCACAGGATGTCCCCAGAAGACAGACACATTTACATCGCCTTTCCCGCCCACAAGTGGATCTCAGCCAGAACACCAAAGAGTCCAAAATCTAACACAGTCATTTTAGTTGTGCTTCTTTTTGATGTTATAATTGATTAAAAACAGTATAATTGCTTTTGAAAATCATGCAAGCTGTTTTCTTCCCATTTTTAACATTTAGCGTCATCCATAAAACTGGAATAATATAGATAACATAAAGCTTTTAGCTGGAAAAACATTACAGTTGCTTTTATAGGGATTTTAGGTTAGTGAGATGATGCTTTACTGCCATTTACACTTGTATGATTTCTGTCCACAGAGAGTCACTTTTTTTCTTTTGGTCTTTTTATCACATCAGGTTTTAACAGCACAGAGACTTGAGGCCTCAGACTAAACCGTATCTGACAGTAAAAGTGCTGTAATAAAGGAGAACTATTATGTCCTCTGATGCAATTTATTAAGACATAATTGAAATGTCAATAACATATTTTTGATCAAAATAAAATTACTCTTTAACCTGGGGAGCAGTTTGGTTCCATGCCAAGAAAGAGCACACTAGATTCAGGTGTTTGCTTGGAGAATGCTGATGGAGAAGTTCAGGGAAGGTCAGAAAGAGTCGCGCTGTGTCTTTGCAGATTAAGAGCTGAGGGTAGAATTGTGGTATTGCATGAGGACATATGTGCAAAATTACATTAGAATGGTCTAGATGAGGTTCGTAGAAGGAGTGACGCAGGGATCTTAGGTGGAAGTGGGACTGCATCAATGGTTGGCCCTGAACCCCTTCTTGGTTGCCATGGTGATGAATAGGTTTCTTTGTTGTTGTTGTTGTTGTTGTTTTTTACAATTGTTTTTAATGAGTGACCTGTCCAGGAGCATCTAATTGGACTTTCCAAGAAATAACAGCAAATGACTTAAATAATTCAAAATGGAGAAAAGATGTGGAGAAAGAGAAAAATAAAGAGCAAGAAGGAAAAGGTTCTAACTATATATTTTTTTCACTTCAGTCATCAAGGGGAGTGTCAGACATCAACAGGAGTATCACATTTCATCTAAGCTGAAACATTTTGACCTTAACTTAAGAACTTTTGTTGTTAAATGTCATTTTAAAGAGTGAAAATTGTTAAGATTTCAGATTTTAGTAATTTTTTTCAAAAAAGATTATTTCTGTCCAAAAATCACACATTGTGTTTGTAAAATCCCAAATATCAAAAAGTTGTGACCTTGTTTTAATTAAAAAGCAAATTTAGTTATAAAATTGAGACTTCTGTATGATCAAGTCTTTTTGTTGGAAAATCTCAATTGTCAAAAAATTGTAACTTTTAACATAAAATCACAACTTATTTGTTGGAAAATGTCAACTTTTTAAAAAAATCTGTACATGATAAAACCACAAACTTTAGTTAAAACATAAAATGGAAACATTTAGTCATAAAATCATTTGCAAATGTTTGGAAAATTGTGATTTTTGCTTCTCGTCATCTAAAAATAGCAGCTCAACATCCTCATGGCTTCTCACCAGACTCAAGCACTGTTATTCTTTCATAAAATCTTTCAATGTTCGAGTTCAAAGTACGTGTTTGTCTTTGCACGCTTTTTCAGGCCAGCTAAAATGAAGCGGCACGCCGGATTTGGCCCACGGACCTTGAGTTTGTCACTTGTACTTTGAACACACCAACAGAGATAAGTGGACCTGCAGCGCTGCAGTGTTTCTCAATAGAAAGTGGTGTGACACTGGACAGGCATCCATGAAGGAGGACCTCTTCATCCCAAATAATGAACTGAATAATAGCTACTGAATGACTTCTCAGTGCTGAATGTGATGCCATCAGCGCAACACAACTAATGGATTAATAATGATCTCTGAAGGTTTCAATCAAGCTTATTTCTCTGCTAAACTCCCTACTTTCCAATACTTTTATTATCGTTATTTATTTATTAATTCATTTATGTTTATGAGGCCAATGTGAAACATTTGTGATTTAGAGCCATTTAAAAAAAATGAAACTTTACCTGTTAAGGAGGAGAGGATTCATACGTCAATACAATGTAACGTAATGGGACCCAGAAGAAAGTCTGTATGAGTTCTAGGTTGATTTGACAGAAAAATAAAAGGCACACAGAAACAAAAGTCATGCTGTCTGAAAACAGACAAAAATACCTACGTTTTGATGTATAATTTATGTAGGTAGGACATGAAAAACTGAATGAAACAGTTGAAACAGAATTTTATTTTTATTCTGCCGAGCTACAGTAGATGATGACATCAACAGAGTGGAGGCAGAGACTGAGAAAGTTCTGAAAAATCGTAAAACTTAAATCGCAATTTCCCAAAGCCAATGAATCACAACAGAACACGCCTTCAGTATGTTATAATCCAAGGTCTCATGAGCTGTTTGAACTTCGAATTCTGTCTCTGTGATGAAATATGACCAAGGTATAGAGCTCCAAAGAGGGCTGGGTTTTTGCCTGATTTCTCTGGAATTCGCTGATCTCCATTCATTTTTGTAAACAGTGTTTGACGAATCGCCACCAAAAGTCATTGCACATCAATCGCGATCCAGCCGGTCATTTTGATGTATTATTTTTTGGGGTTTTCTTAAAGCTGTAGGCCATGAAAACCTTCATAATTTTGTAAAGAAACTGAATAATAACTGGAGGAAGAAGAATATATACGGGCAATAGCACTACGCGGTGTTCAATGCTTTGCACTGGTGCCCTTTAATAAACACATAAGAAGAACAGCCAGGGTTAGATGTCTTGGAGATAAAACGAGAGGCTAAATTGAGATGGTTGGGATACAAAAAGTAGAGACGGTGAATATATTGGTCTATGGATCCCGAAGACGGAGCTGCTAGATAGGAATAAAAGGGAGAGACCAAAGAGAAGGATGTGGTAGAGGAGGATATTCGGTTGGTTGCTGTGGTGACCCCTAATGAGAAAAACTGAAAGAATGCCTTTATAGTGTGTGAATCTTCATAAATTGGTGTTCATCTTTGTGCGTCCCACTTCACAGGTACAGCTATTGCAGCGTTGAGTGTGTTTAAGTGTCCTTGGGCAGGACGCTGAACTGAAACATTTCCCCCTGATGTGCTCATCGGGGCATGATTGTACAAATCAAATCGCTTCTACGTGTAGTGTTAGTGTCTATCTGCGGATGGGTAAATGAGAAAAACCTTTTATAAAGCACTTTGTAGAACTTAGAAAACCTTAAAAAGGCACTATAGATGTGTAAACTATTGACAAAGCGAAACAGTGTTATGTCTTTTTTGATGTGGCAGTTCCTTCAAACACCTAAATATTTGCTCCAAAGCAGTGAGCACAACCTTAGAAAATGTTCAGATTTCCAACTACCACAACTACAATCAGAATTAAATTAAAGTAGCGTAAGGCCATAAACGGAATATAGAATTTACATATGAGGCAATTATGTTGCTGATATTAATATTATTTATTATTCACACTGCAAAACTGAGTCAAACAGTCAACAACAAGGTAAAATGTACAAATGAAGAATCTTCATATTGGAAAATTTTGGAATATAAAGCACATAAGGTGAGAATATTAAGGATGGTAATGGGACGTTTTTGGTTTTTTTTTTCCTTCTTATTAAAACATGATATAATCTAGGCACAGCAACTAAAAATATATATATACATTTATATATCATTATTGTATTGCCAATGTCAAATTAATAGCTAAAGGCACGTTATGTGTAGAAAAAAGCTAAACTGATCAAGCTGAAGATGAGCGAGGCTACAGCCAGCCTGCTTTCTTTGCTCTAATCTGAAATAATGAGGTCACTAATAAGGTTAGATTCTGTGACTGCTCAGTGTGAGGCCCACTGCTCAGCCCGAGCGGTGCAGCCCGACAACTGAAGCAGGTCTGACGTTTGGCCTTGCAGCAATTTCGTAGCATGCTGCGAAGTGAATGCTCCAGCCCCATGCTGAGAGCTTGGCTCTGCGGGGGCCTCTGGCAATTGGTGAGCCTTTAAAATTACCACTTGAACTGGCTGTGTATTAATGAACTTTTACATGTCAAGAGAGGAACTACCAGATATAAGTAGGAGGGATGAGCTCCAGTTATGTCAGGGCTCAATGTATAAAGAAGAGAAACAGCAAACAAAACAAAAATTAAACCTACGGTAAAATTAATTATGCACCATTTCTGAATTCAGTGTCTTTAACAGCTTGTTGAGGCGTCTCGTAAAACATTATGTATCTCAATAGCTGATTTTTAACAATTCTACAGATGGTTACTATAGCAACTTTCCAGTTCAGGATCTAATTAGTAATCTTTCATTTTTCTTGATTATTACTGAATATAATTTTCACCTGTCAAAAAGCTACAATCTCAGCAAGGCATAGAAAAATGATCATAAAGAGGATGAAACGTTCCCGCTGCAGCTTTGGCTGTGTTCCTGTAATATCGTGCTTTTATTCTCTGTGCTTGACGTTGTTATTGGTTTCCACACTGGAGGGACGTGTAGGAGAGAGGTGGATTCAAGGTGACCATGAGGAGCAGCTCAAAAGCAGACAGATGGTGTGTCTGTATTCAGAACAGACCAGCAGCACCAGAAACATGTGCAATTTTTCTTTTCCTGAGGTACAGATCTCATGACATTCTGTCTTTTAATGATATAGGGAAGAATTTCAGCTGTTTATCTCATTTCAAAACCCCTCTGGAACCAAAATAGTTTCTCTATTGGATGGAAAAGGGAGGAAGTAGCCAAAAGCAAAAGGACAAGCGGCGAAGGGTTTTGCTGTATAGATACACTCATTGTTACATATGAACTGCAGAAACAAAAAGTGTAGTGATTGGACCTCAAAAGGTCATGAGATGAAACTAAAGGCTCATGCAGTAAGCTCCTGTACAGGCAGTGTTTCTCAGTCTGGAAAGCAGGACTCTCCGGTGCTTGATGATGTGAAGACAATCTTACTGATCCATCTGAATCAGGTTTGTTTCAGTGAAACATCGAAGGATGCAACAGGGAGTCTCCAGGACCCAAACCTGAGTAAGGCTGCATTGATGTGTTCCCAAGAACTGAACGTCGGAATCAAACACATTTTTCTTGTCCAGTTTTCACCTGAGCCAGAAAACTTTTTTTATTTTTCTCTTTTTTTTTAATCTTTGGAGTTTGTTTCTGGGTGGTCCAGCTTACTGCACATGCTCATTAGTAGCTGGCCTCGCCCATGCATCCCCACGTGGACTTTACATATTCACTACATACTTACTTATTTAGATGCTGAGGGTCCTTCACAATTAAGATGAGAATCAACAGTTAATTGAACTACTGGAAAGCTAGAAGTGTAGCAGAGATGCTCCTTCCCAGTAACATGTCCAGGATTACACCATATGCCACTGACCCACACTGTAATCCCTCCTCTTTTTGTTTTACTGCTTTCCTCACAGTCTCACCTACAGTTCAATGCAGAGAAGCTCCTTCATAGTAACATGTCCATCTGCCATTAACAAGCACTGTCATTTCTCTGCTCTGCTTGCAGTCTGAACCAGAGTCCAATATCTGGGATGCAAAGACGCTTCTTCACACATAGCATCTGCTGTTAAGAAGAACTGTAATCCCACCTACTTTTCTCTTAATGCGGTCTTGAAATCCATATACAAAGCCACTGTCACCAGTGTACTCAGCACTGTTCCAGGCCTATCCATGCTTTTTTACAGTGATCTCACATTCCCAATGAGTATTAAGACAGAAAGAAAATGGCTTAAACTTCTTCTTGGCTCTGTCTGGGCATTAATAGGGCCTTGGAAAGTTCAATCAGCTGCTGCCACATGTAAATAACATTTCCCATCATCATAAGAGATATTAAAAAGTGCCAGGCTTAGCAGCAGATGTCCCTTAAGCAGCACAGCATCAGCAGTAAATGTCAAGATGATTGAAAGAGCTGAGCAATATGACCAGAACTACTGCAACGGGTCGCCACTGGTGCAGCACCATTCGAGACCATGTTTGTTTAGGAAGTCTATATGTCTATAAAACTAAGAACTACCCCAGAAATCCGATTAAGCTAATGAATTGTGTGAAAAGTTCTAAAAACTAATGGCAAGCCAAAACATTGTCTTTTCTAAATTTTTCATAACTTGAACTGACTCTTCTTGCTATGAGTCTCTTCTTCTGAAATTGTTTATCTGTTGACGCAGCAAGACATGGGTGCTGTACTTTGGGTGCTGTTTTGCATACAGTCTATAGAATAAATGTATATATGTACCATATGGCTCTTCCTGCAAAAAACTGCTAATGTAACGGAAAGAAAAGTGTGGTCGTCATCCTTTCCCAGAATGTTTGATTGCCGGATGTCAGCACTTCCACTGCTTTATGTGACTTTTGTAAGTCGAGAGTCATCCTGGAGTATCCGCATACTTTTACTAAGTTGGATTTTCTGTTGCAGTCGGGCTCAGAAAATTGTTTTAGAACTTTGCATTAATGATTATGGCTCAAGATCAAGTGCAGAGTGCAGCATTAATGGGGATTAGATATAGTTAGAAAAAGCTCTACTGTTTAACCTCTTTATACTAAGAATATGGAGGGATCAAGGCTCAAATACAATGAAATAGCTTTACGCGTGCATGTTAGCACACACAAACAAGCACGCACAAATCCAGTCCCATTCTGCTGGCATCAACTTATGTGTCACAGTCTGTCACAGTCAGAGCTTCATCAAACAAAAGAGTGAGGGCAAGAGTCTTTCAGGACTGGCATCAAACCTGAACTCTACACAGAATACATCTATGTGATCCATACTCAGCTTTCACTTAGCTGGGGTTTTTTTTCAGCACAGATCAGTTAATATATTTCTCCATATTTCTTTCTAAAGCCGTGTGGACATAAAAATCAAGCAGTCTTTATCCTTGGGGAAATCATAACTGTATGAGATGGATTTGTGGTTACTAAGTGAGTTATGAATCACAGCCCATCTGACGACTTTGCAGGTAAAAGCTGAATTGTAGTCACGGCACGTTTGGCTCAAATTTGAATCTTTCTGCAGTAAAAAAAAAAAAAAAACCCAAACAAACAGGCATTCGATTAATCGCAGCATCAGTGCCAGGTAAAAGACACAGACACTGATTTGTCCTTGAGGAGGATGCTTCTCTCTCATTAGCGCCAATGACCTCTGACCCCCTTGTGGAGAGACAGAAAAGAGTGCTTCCCTGCAGAGATCAGTCCAGTATCACATTATAGCAAGCGCTTGTTAGGATTGCACGCAGTGGGGTCCTGGACTAAACATTATCTGCTGCAGAGATGGGCAAAAGAAAAATGGTTCTGCGAGAAAACAGATGAACTAATTCCATATTCATGACTTCGATGCAATGCGACTCTCTCATATGCAAGAGCGACAAATAAAACAACCATTTGATGGTCGGGGGGGGGGGGACTAACACAGACTTGGTCCCATTTTTAAAGAGGACATATCATGAAATACGTTTTTAGTATGTATTTGAAAGTCTGAAGTAACCACCAAATGAAAAACATAAAACAATCCTGTTACTTTGCTTGGAGACTACTAGAAATGAAAGTACATCATACAGTGTCAGATCTATATGGTACTGTGACATCACAAACCTAGACCATAGTTATTCAGCCCCCTTGCTTTAATTTCCACCCAACTTCACATTTTGCTGTGCCTCTGCTATACTTCAGCAGTGGGTAGCACAAAGCTGTATGAGATATCTCAAATGAGGCACACTCGTTGGAGGAGGGAGGTGGAATGGATGCCTTAAACCAGCTGCTATGAACATAACTATTAAACTATTTCAAAGTCTGGGGGTTGCCACCTTGGGTAGTTAATGGATTTGAAGGATTCTTAAAGTCCTTGCCAACGCCTTTTAATGCTCTCAGTAACATATGGAGATTTGCGCTGTCAACCACCAGAGTGCCAAATTGGCTTTGAACACATAGGCTGCACACCTCAGAGGACCCTGCAGTGCTTAAGCGATTTACTCCCTTAATCTTGGCCATATTGCTTCTGTAATTACAGGAAATTGAAACAGACCTTCAGATCAGGAGGCGGGCTGTCTCCTGGCCGTCTGTGGATGTGCTGGAGTCAGGCCTTGCTGGCGCTGACATGTGTTGCACATGTTAACACCGCAGTTCTACCAGCTCTGAAACCATGCATTACATGCCAAAAAGGACAAACACGAGCACAGCCCTTCAGGAAACTGGAATGTTGCAGAAATCCAGCGAGCGCCTCCAGTAAAGCTCATTGCAGTTTGTTAGCATGACTCCTCTTATACCTTTTAAAATATATTTTTCAAGACTGGAACTTCTTAACAACTAGGGTGTCAACCTTAAATCATTTGTTCTGCTTTCCTGTTTTAATACTTTAAAAAGTAGAAGATGCCAAAAGGCTGAAAATCCCAGGATTAAATCAAATACTGTTTTGATTTTTGGGTTTGTTTTTTTTTAAGTGTTCTTCAGCTACAACAGCCCTGAACAATCCATCAACAAAATGGTTTATTTTGTGTTAAAGAGCCCGTGAGTCACTTTGGTAATGGTTACATTAAATTTATGCAATGAAAGCTTCTGTAAGTGCCAAAAAACACAGAATGATTTTTTTTTTTTTTTAAAAAACTCTCGTCATTTGTTTCATGATCTGAAGCTAACAAAAAGTTTGGTAACGTGGGACTGTAGATAGTGGAGCAGAAGGGGGGGTGCAATTGCACCCCAGCGACAATGACAGTAGAGTGCAGGTAGAAGGACTGTCACATGACTTGTCTGTGTGTGTCTGTTCATCACTTAGACCTGGGGTATTCTTGCAGTTTGATAAAGTGTTCACATCCATTTGTTGCTTCCATACCATATGAGCAGTACCAGTAATACCAGAGGTCTCCCACTGGGGCCAGAATGCAGAGTCAAAAAAAAAAACAACCGTGTACAATAAGTGGGACGGCAGAGTTTGCTATTTTGTATGAAATTGATGACAAACACTAGTATTTTGTTGTTGCGTCAGGCTTCCACTAGTGTTTGTACATAAAGAACGTATGTGCAGAAGAGCTTTGTGACAGTCATCTATATTGCATTTCACGTAAATAACATCAGCGCAGTAGCCTAGCAACAACAGTGACAGATACAACAGAGAACCAGAACGACATATGTGCAACTCAAACAAAGAAGAAAGGCACTTGTTTTTATTAATTTTATTTCTTTTCTTTTCAAAGCACCCAAACACCACTATGGCAATGCCAACTTTTAGAGTCATCGACACATTAGCATGTTAGCAGTAACCTGCTAATGATGCAATGACGCTGCATTTCGATCCTGAAATAAACTTAGATTTACTTCTGTCGTGGCCACAATTCAACTTATGTTTAATCCTACAGTGTAACATGTTGTAAACTAATTATCTACCACTTGCATTAATCATAAAAGACTGTGAAAATCGTACAGCGTGAACCCGGCCTAAGACTGCACCCAAATATTTGAATATTAGTTGTTGTTCTTTTTCAGTGGACATCACGTTTTCAGTTTTCTTTTCTTCTGCTCTGTCTTTTGCAAACAGTCAGATTGCATCTGATCAATTTTATTGAATCTCTACATCGCAGAAACAGTGAAACAATACAATATCTGAAAGAACATGGAGATATAAGCCACACCCACTCAAAACTTGGTCGGTCGCTTCGCTGCAGGCCACAGCAATGTCAGCTTTGCAGGTAAATGATTGTGTATTCTTGACAGAAGCTTAACAGCAGGGAATTTGTTTTATTTTTCAAAATTCAATGGGACTCTGCTCCTTCTTGGAGGAAACAGAAACACCATTGTGAGTAACGCATGTCATGCTGGCACTGAGACAGCTCCATTTTATGGCAAGTCTCTGCTTGGCAATTTCCAAAGGGCTTAAACGAGGACTGTTTTTTGTTTTTGTTTTGTTTTTTTCTTTTGCAATGACATGTGAAAAGGGCTAAAATAAAGAGTCCAGCTTCACTGACCTGGCAACGGCTTTCAACTTCATGTTCTTCTGCACCATAAGTAACAAAAATGACATGTTGTGATGAAAAATCTATCGCTCCTGTTTTCAGTTCACCTCCTCTTCAGCTGCTCCGCTTTCAAATCAAATGCATTCGTATCACATTTATTACCTATAATTATTTTGTTCTCTTTCTTTTTTTTAACTTTCACCATTTATATGCCAAAAGCAGGCAGCGCTTTGTCTCCCTTCACCTCACAGGCGGCCGTCAGTGTCACCCACAGTAATTCTTCAGTTTAATTTGGCTGTTAAAAGAAAGACAACCTGCCTACTGTGATCATATACAACACATTATATCTGACAGGAGCCAACTGGCTCTGTGCAACCGGCAGCTGGCAGATAGCAGATCTGGCATAGATTAAATACAGTTGTATGGAAGTGGACTTAGTTGAATTGAAATTAATTAAATCAAAGTGTGCTTATTTAAATCTAATATTACGTCACACTAAGAATTTGAAAGTTTCATACAAGCTCTTCCTCTTAAAAGATGTTTGGAACTGAATAGCTGTGTTGGCCTTTGACTGACGATGTTAAACAAGTGAAAACTCAGGCTTGAATGAGCAGTTGGGACTGGGGGACGGTGTTTGTGTTGTGTCAAAACAATTGAGTGAGATGATCATTTGTATTGTTCAAGGATTGGGAGTCACTGTTAAGGTTCATTGCATTCTTTTCTCCTTTATTTAGACTGAAAAAGTTAAATTGCTCTCTTCTTTTCAAGTATTCAGTGTTAAATATTCAGGTTATTTCAGGGGTATCGTGATATATGTACTTTAAAAAGTGTCAACAAACAACAACAAAAAAAGACGTCTGTCAAAACCTGGATCAGTACGGTCCAATATGATCAGCCAGACAGCTCACTGGATTGAGCTGGTGGTCGAGTCCTCCTGCCGTGGTTGCAGGTTCAATTCCTGGTCTATGACAACTTTCTGAAAGTCTTCCTTTTTGGTCACTGTCAAGTTTCATTTCTATGTTTACATATTTAGAAATGTATTTCTATTCTTTCAATTTGGAATTTAAATGTGTTAAGCAATTCAATACTGAAGGAGAATTGTTTACTTTTTGCAACAAGTGAACAACAATACATAAAAGGTAAATAATGTCAGTTTACATTTATGCATGTTATTTACATAGAGTTAGTTTTCTATCGTGGGAAGTTATTGTTTAGTTTGGAAAGAAAGGTTGAAGTCAAGCCTGATGTCTCCGTCCTATAGTGACAAATGCATATATGCAAATTCCAGACTTTGGTATCATTACTGAGCATAACTACCCTTGACCTGGCTGCACATCTTAAAATATCAGTTTCGTTTTATTTGATGAAATATTGATTACTTTTAGGAAGTGTTGTCTTGCTCTCTTGGTCTCTTGTTCCTGCTGTTGGCAACATAAAACAAAAAAAGCCAAATCGATTTTGATTTTCGCCTCCGCTTGTCTCTTGCAACAACCTTTGTGTGCGGCATGTCAGACAGGAGCACCATTGAAACTGAATCACAGAGCTACAGATCATGGCAGAGGTGAGAGAAAGACTCAAAAACGTAACAACTGAAGGTAAAAATAAAATAAAATAATCTCACAAGTTTAAATCTGGGACATCGTTGTAAAAACGTTCAACAGCAAGCACCAGAATCCACACTTGGAGGTTGAAAACAAACCAGGAAATAACAGAAACTGCAATTCCTTAACTGACCACTAGCGGCACAAAAGAGCAACTCTTCTTTGACCTCCATGTTGGACTGGCTAACTTTATAAACATTCTTATTGCTTATTATTAAAAAGAAAAACTGTTTTTGGTCTCTATAGTTATAAAGGTGTAATATCAATGACAACTGTATGGAACACTCACCTGTTAGCAGTGTTAGCTTGGCCAGCTTAGCTGCTATTGCTACCAAGCGTTGCTGGGAGGTTTGGGTCTGGAGTTAAGGTTTCTGCCCTTATTCTCTAATCATTTCAGACCAACCACAGCCAGTCATGGTGGTCTTTTAATACAATTAGCACAACACACAAGCACAAAAAAAATATTTTCTGTTTTAAAATGTGTTTTGCCTTTTTTTCTTTTTCTTTTGCACTATAGGCTGTAAATATATTTATTTCCATGTGTTTCTCATGACACATTTCAAAATCATTGCGTAGAAACCTATTGGTGGCATCATAGAGGGCTTGCCCAGTTCTTCCTATACCATCTATTGTCCACCTCTATGCATATAAAGAGACACTCTGAGCTACAGAAAAAAAAGAAAATCTTTTGTGACGCTAACTAATAATAATAACAATAAGAAGAAGAAGAATGATAATAACGAATAAAGTGTATAATATAATGGAGCCTGAAAAAAAAACCTCAGAAGAACAAAGTGTAACACTTAGCTGTTAAACATCAATATTTAACACCAGCAGTCGATTCTCACATTGCAAGAACAACAATCTATTGCAATATTGATATTCTGACCCACCCTACAGGGCATAGAGTTTTTCATATGCATCTTTTTATTCATCATTGATTTAGTCATTCAATCCATCAACTTTCCAAAAGCTGTTTTTGGAAGAAGAAAAAAACTCAATTTTTGGATTTATACTGAGAGTGAACAAGGAAGTCAATACAAGAACTTAAACTGAATGAGGAGCTAAATGTGAGTATGTGAATATGTCTGAGCAACAATGAACAAATCAATGTAAATGTGAGTGAGGGGCTGGAAGAATGCATTTATCTAAGAGATGGGAAAAAATGAATAAATGATCCCACTATGATCATTTCATGTTAGTAATGAGTCGAGATGATGCTGACATACACCTGTCACACAGGTGACCGCTCACCTTTTGCTCCTCTGTGCGCTCTTCTTGTCCCTCTTGTTCATCACCACCGGCACGCAGCTCGTGAGCTCCGTCCAGTCTGCGTGCAGCCCGCAGCTCCAGCCCGTGGAGAACCGGGAGAAGAGCCACGACTCGGCTTTCCCGGGCCGGTGACAGGTGCACTTCCTCTGGCCGGCCAAGCACTCACAGGGCTGCTCCAGTTGGATGTTTTTGACCAGGTGCCTCCCAAACGTGGTGCCGCCGGTCTTCTGGATGTGCAGGAAAACCATCACATCATCTCCTCGGATGTTGAAGTCGACGTGCCTGTCCAGGTCCCGCTGCGAGAAGTTGAATTTGGATGTGATTTTCGAGGGAAAGTCCTCGTCGGGCTCCAGGTCGTTGTAAAGTAACTCGGATCCGGAGGAGTACTGCTGAGAGAGGCCCCTGTCATCACTTCTGAAGTAGCAGGTGTTGCTGTCCGCCGGGCACACGTACTGGTATCCGATCATCAGGAAGAGCACCGCAGCGATGGGAATGAAGATGAGTCTGTTGAACTTCTCCTCCATGGTGGAAAATAAAAAGTCACGAGTGCTTCTCCTCCTCCTCACTCCGTCTCATCCTGCACGCTCAGCTCGGGTTTGGAGCGCTTCAGTCGGCTCAAGCTGTAGCTGAAGTCCCAACGCAAACATTTGCGGCTCTGGCTGGCCTCGTCCTGCGCCGCAACGCCGCACTTCTCAAACTTGACGCTGTCAGGAAAAAAAGGAGAAAAAAAGACCCTCGCTTATTCCAGGAGATATTGAGACATATTCTCCTTTGAATGTGTCAAACTGGGGACATTTCTCTTGTGCAATGCGACCATGTGTGACGCCTGCGCGACAGGAGACATCCCCGCGTTTGGAGCGTTCGGGCTCGGCTGTCCTGCCAATTGCAGATCGGTATCTGAGCCAACAGCACCTGCGACAAGGTGGACACAATCAACAGCGACGCTTCCGTTCATGACTTTCAAAATAAATAGGCCGATATTGAATTTCCGAGTTCCTAGTTGGATGAATGCATTTTGAAGTCGGAATTCCAACTTGGAAAGTCACAGAAACCTCACCTATCCCAACGTCAGAATCCAGTTTAATACTATTTGTATCAACAAAAAGACAATTGACTCATTGTAACTGTTTATATCAGATTTATCACTTTTTCTTTAATCCACACTGAGAGAGATGTCCAAAGTGCCAGTTACATTTTATTAGTTAATATGTTTCTAAACTGTTTATATGTACTAAACATGAAATAAAGTGTTGTTATGCATCAGTGTTTCTAACAATAGCGAGCACCCACAAGCTGGACTAATTCAATGTTCTGAAAGATTCATTTTCCAATATTGCAACTGGAACACAGTCAGCTCTGGTGAGAAGTAATTTCATTTTCGAAATTCCAGTTTCCAAGTTAAATGGAAAATCCTTAACATTTTATCTGTAAAATTATAAATGAAAACCGGAAACCTGTTGATTCAGTCTTACTTTAGACTTTGTGCTCCTTTATCCCTATAAGAAACCAGTGGGGTCACTGCTTTGCCATAGCAGTTAAAGCAGGCAGCCCATGTACAGAGGCTCAGTCCTCTTGCAGTGGTCCCAAGTGCGACTCCCGACTCGCGATTCTTTGCCTCTCCTGTTCTCTCTGTCCCACCTTCCTGTCTCTCCCCGACTGTTAATGAAAGGCCACTTAAGCCAAAAAAAGAAATTGCATTTAGAAACCAGTCTTTTGCCCACTTTCGGGCTTAAATTAGCTTTATTCCACTTTACCTTAAGAACGTGCAAAGATAGGAATTCCCCATATCCAACGCAACTCCTTTAGAGCACTTAATGTTATCGAATCTGAATTAATTGTTCAACATTCACACCCTGATACATACTATATTAAGTAGATAAACGTGTAGATCATCACATGGAGGAATCTGTGATATTTCAGGTTAATTTTTTTTTATCTTTTATTTTGAAGGCCCATTTGCATAATTTCCGGTTTAAATCTTGTTAACTTATCTCCACATCTGCGACAGTCATCTGTCCGGCTGCCGACCCTGTGACGCAACAGCCTGTCTAATCACACGCACAAATGAGCTGAAAAAGTAAAAACAGAATGTTCGTAAATTCGTTGGATTTAAATAGTACCTGTCATTTTCATTTTCGATCTCTGATTGGCTAAATCCACCTCAGGATTAAATATTGACTCTGCAGTGCAAACTATTTAGTGTTAAGGAAAACCATTCATTAACTTATGATCTATAATTGTAACGTAGCTGGACGGATGTCTCTCGCGTATCTGTAAAAGAAAAAAATCAATAAACATTATGATTTATTAATTTAGTATGGAGTTTCTGCAGATGTGCTGCTGTAGGCAGGTCACTACAGAGATCAGAAGTATAATTTAAATGTTTCAGATTTCCATGCAGGCTACAGGGAAGAGTTAAACCCTCAAGGGAGCGCCATTCCAGTCATTTCAGCACCATGGACAGAATCCAACTTGTTAAGTCAATAATTGGCATAGTGTGTGAGGAAATCTGTAAGAGCACGCTCACTCCTCATCCCACGAAGCCCCCCTACCCCACTAACTGACTTAAACACGTGATTGAGCACAGATGAAATTTGACAGAGCTCTATATGGACTCAACAACCTAGAACTAAAGGCATTTTAGTCGCTGGTAATGGATGTCCTTTAAGCCGGCACTGATCAAAAGCTTTTGTTATTTTGCCTAAGATGCCCTCCATCAAGGGATTTAACCAGGATGCACTCTGGTATGTATTGTATTCAATCCTCTTTCAGTACTGAACGCACTCTGCCCTCTTGGGCTGACATTGACTTAATCTGTGTGGGAGTTTAGTCTGCGGCTCCCTCTCTTTGTGTCTGGGGAAACTGTGAGGATATGAGAGGAATCTGTTACAGAAAACGGCAGAAGTAGAAATATCTAATTTTCTGAAGGTCAGGTAGAAGTGAATTGCTAGAAATTGGGATTTTTTTTTTCTTAGTTTTATTATTCTTTTCCAGGTGATGGTAACATCCTGTGTCAGCATGAACTTTAACTGTAAGGCCTCTTCTGTAGATGCAGAAATTATTTTTGCATTAAGAAGCCTTTTCTAGGAAAAGCATTCCTGTTAAAATGTAAAAGAATCTGTAGGTGGTGAGATTTGCGTTGTTCTGACTGTGCAGCAGGGATATTTACAAGGTCCCTAATGCCCGCTGCTGCACACACCTTATGAGAAATAACCCCTGGCAAGTGCTGATTCAGCTGACTGCAAGAACGCACACGGCAGTAATGGGACTGAAGCTTTGTGGAAATGATGATTGGATTGGTTTTGGATTTCTGTTTTATCTGTTTGAGTCTCTTTGATTTTCAGCAGCAAGGCCGGGCTGGTGCACCTACAGACCTGCAAGTATTTATTTATTTATTTTTAGACTCAGTAATTAGTATTGATTGGAAAATGACTTCTAGAAGCGCCAAAAGAATATTTGTTTTTTGTTGTTTTGTTTTTTTTTGTTTTGTTGTTTTTTTTAATCTCACAGAACCTCAGATATTCAGTGTATTTGTAACAGACTAGGAAGTTGAAACACACTGAGGAGAAGCAAATGGAGCTGATGCACGATAAAAAAAAATTTAAAAAAATCATGTTAACATTCAAAGAAGAAAAAAAACTCCATACTCTGTTGTCAAAGATGCAATTCATCTCATCAGTATGAACATTTTATTTTTTGAAAATATTCTGTGGTGTGAAAGATTACACCTTTTATGAAAATCAATTTGTGATATTTTTATGCTATTTTAACACTTCCTCACAAGGTTGAGAAATATAGCAATAAGGCTCAAAAAAGAGAAATATAAGAGAATAAAATCAAGCGCAAAGAAGTGAAAAGGTGAAAATACAGTACTGAATATGCTGAAATTTCTCACCCAGACATCAGGAGACTGACCAGCAACCAAGAGATAAGAAGAAAATTAATGTTCAGGCAACTGATAAGATGCTTAACCCTGTGAAGTCTGAAAAATGAAGATTTGAAAAGAAAATTTTTCTTTTTAAATGCTTTTGAAACACAGAGACACTCACAAACACAAACACGCACACAATGCTCATTTGTTTTTAATTCACATTTTACCACTGAGGCACATCAATGAAATGTGTACAGTTACATGAAGTTCCCTCACTAAGTCTATTTTTCCTGCAACTACCAAGCAGCTGTTGCTGAAATAGAAACAAATGACAATAGGTTTAAAAAAAAATGATTACAACAACAAAAAAAATAAAAGAAACACAGAAATTCTTGCCCATTATGAACATTTTGACAAAAAAAAAAAAAAAATAGAATCTAGCAAGTCCAAAAAATACCAATGAAATATTCTGTGTTGCCATGGCAACTGCTCCTCCAGTTTCAGATGTGGTTCTCCTGTCTATCACCTGTTTCACCTTTTCTTTTGCTTTGCCCTGACCGTTCCAGGCAGCTTTCTCTGCTTTCTTGGCACTACATCTTTCTGTCCACCTTGACAAGCAGTTACTCCTCTTTCTTTTTGGGTGATGCCATCTCACCTTATCGTTCTTTAATCAGAGCAGTGGTGTTTATTGCTGTTTTTTTTTTTCTTCTTTCGCTTCCAATCTGCGTTTGGTTACATTTATATAAAAGCACACTTGGGTCACATTAATCGCCAACATATATATATATATATATATACACATATATATATACACACACATATATATGTCTATATAGAGATAGATAGATATAGATATATATGTATATATACATATAC
>JBAMYA010000012.1:5186375-5202566 GCA_037176975.1 Arrhamphus sclerolepis
GAATCATAGACTGAAGTACTCGTCAACATGGTAACAAAGCAGGTTGCTTTGACAGACGTGTGCAATTGGTACAATCTATTAACAGTGTGTACTCAGTGGAGGACAAGCTTGTCGCTTTCTGTGGAACCAGCATGCCGTTTTCACACCTTTACCACGTGGAGCGGTTTATCCAACATGTCAAAAAGCAGGTTTGAGAGCAACACCACAGCCTCTTGATCAAAGACAGTACCCACTTAGATAGATAATTAGAACTTTTCATTACATGTTCCCTACAGGAGACGGCAGTGAGCCCCTATTTTCTTAAAGAAGCACGCCAAAGGACCAACACAGAAAGATTAGCAATATAGTAGTGTGAAGGAAAACAGAGGCAACATGTATTATTATTATCACTTCAGATTATTTTTTACCATCTTACGTTGTTATTAGACAGCTGCTACCAACCTGAACTGAAGCAATTATATCAATTTATGCATTCTTCACCAAGTCACTTTCCTCTCAGGAAATAGGCTATGTTTTTTTTTCTCCTTCCACCGTTTTATATGGCTTTTAAATACTTTAATTCAGAGTCAAACTCAACCTATAAAACAATCATTACCAAATGATGCCATGGCTCTCTGGAAACTGTCCAATATCACTTAATTAGTCCAAAAAGAAAAACATGTTATTTAGTTGCTGCCAAGTTTAGTGACTGGGAAAGTGATGAAATAGTTTTCGGTGTCAGTGAGTGGAAATACCTAATGAGCTGTGTCTTTAAGGCGATAATGATGCGAACAAGAGGTCACGGTGGCAAAGTTTGTGTAGTAATATGTTTGTTTGTTTCTGTTTTTTATAAATTCTAAAGTCGACTGAAGTCAATGCCTACATAGACAATCATCTTATCTTTCCTTGAAATGCAAAAAAATCCAGACGTAACTCACGTTGGTGTTTGAAAATATCATGTCATTTTTAAGTAAGGAATAGAGATTATACAGAGACTAAACCATTTTGAAAGAAAGTGGCCACGCTATACAACATAAATGAAAACAGAATGCAATGATTTATAAATCTCATGAAGCCATCATTGATTAAAGTGACCATTTCATGGAAAACATTGTCTTATTTTTATTTTGTTGGCCACAATGCATCTCTGAGATGTTGGGACAGGGATCCTCTTCAGTGGAGCACCTCTTTTTGTAGACAACCGTGTCTGTAAACTGAGGAATATATCTCCAGAAAGGAATGTTCTCCCTTTCTGAAACAGTATCTGGGTCTTTTGTTTTACATCAATGTGCCAACGTCTTCAGTTGGTTGGAGATCTGGACCGCAGTCGGGCCAGTTCAGCACCCTGACTCTCTTATAATGTGTGCAGCAAGCAATTTAGCATTGTCTTGCTGAACGATGTCAGGTGTTGACTGACAAAAAAGACCCTATTTATGAAATCGTCATAAATCTGCGAGAAGATTTTCACATTAATCACCTCTGCAAAAAATGTACTTCAGATTAAATCCCACCTGCTTGGGACACTCATCTGTCCAACATAGCATTCAAGGTGTAAAGTAAAAGTGGTTTGATATGATTGTGGTTGTAAAAGAAGAAAAAAAAAGTGTTTGATTTATTAAACTTTTGAGATGTGTCGCTGACATCGAATTCAAAATGAGCTGATATTTTATTTAAGTGTCACGCTTTCTGTTGTGGGATGAAATACGGATCAAATATGAGATTATGGAATTCTGCTCACATTTTACACATGTTCCCGCCAGTTTAGGAGTCAGGGTTGTAAACTGGCTCATTAGATTCAGCAGCAGCCATTAGTCGTGCTTTCGCAGAAATGTGACACTTTGTGGAAATTACTGTGTTAGAAGTGAAAAGCATGGATGGGTACTTTTCCAATTAGTTTTTAAATTATATGATGTAAATCTGGCAGGAATCAGAACAAGCTGAGCCATAAGATCAGTTTTTAATTTCAGTGAGCCAACGAAAATTTGCCTTCTGTCAAGCATCTTAGTCATCAATACTCTTTACTTATCCAGTGTTTACAGGATTTACTCCTCTCTTTTGCAAGACTGAATACTTTAAAAGCAATAGTATAAAATTAAATGTCATACAACAGCTTCTCTCTTAATGAGTTCACAATCTGGCCATTTGCCTGGACGGCCTGGGATGCGAGCAGCTGAGGACGTGCTAACAGGCCGCCAGCAGGCCCACAAACCTGCAGGGCGGCGGCAGCGCCATGCCAACCTCAGCACAGCCCCATCCTCACCGTTTAATCAAAAGGGACATTCTCTCGGCTTGGTCCCGCATGAAAAGGGAGCTGTTGGCCCCACGCTGTGCACGTTGGCAGCTCAACGGGGAATTGCCCCACGACTGGACTAACATCCACTGCACACTGAGGACACCGGAAACAAATCTGGCGGAGAGAAAGGAAAATAAATAAATAAATCTGCATTTTGTTGCAGGTAATTATTGAGGTTTTAGGGACGAACTGATGATGAAATTTCCTGCTGAGACATAATCAGCCCTTCTGTCCTTAACATCAGCACTGATGGATGTCTATTGTTTCTTTGAATGGCTTTGAGAAGAGGTTGATTTGAGATGCTGTGTGAAATACGGGGAGAAATTTCCATGATTTCACTTGTCAAGCTTTAACTAAACATTAAGGTCGCCTTTTTTCTGACATCATTCATTCAGATATGTACAACTTGTGAAGTGATTTTTACATTTGCAGGTCTTTCTTTGCTTCATCTTGGCTGTCAGATGCTTTATGTTTTAGATAAAGAGTCCTGAGACTGATGTACATGTCTGGATAGAAATAGTGACATTTATTGAAAATACTCTGCTTCTATTCAATTACTTTTTTTTCTCCTCATACAGCAGAAAGAAAAAGTATGGAAACCCTTTAGAATTGGCCTCCAACAAGAACCTTTGGTGGCATCTGTTGTGGATTTTACTTCAAGTTTCCAATTGTCATTGTCCTGCTGCATCAACTAAAGTCAGCTAAGTATCATGTATGTGTGTTGAAGTAAACACAATTTAAAATGTCTCTAGTTGCTTTAGACGGACCCAGAGCATGACCCCTGAGCATACGACAAGTAAAAATCCAAAAAAAACTTTAAGCTAAACTGCAGCAAAGTAAGAAAAAAAAAAAAAATCCCCTCTGGGACCTTCCTGCCAAAGGCCAGCGAGGTAAAGGAAGCAAAGAGGAGGGAGATAGATGAGAGGATGAAGGACTGAAAGACACCAGAGGCAAATGCAGGTATATGGACAAGCGTAGGTACGGTAGCAGTCACTGAGGTGGGTGGAGGGTCTGGTGGTAGACTGGTGAAGGGAAAAGCTGGGGTGGTCAGGATGGAAGCTCCGTCCTGAAAACGTATACAGAAGATAAAAAAGGAGAAGGAAGCCACTCTGAATAATTTTTGGTAAACTTGAGAAGTCATAATGCTAACAGAGATGGCAAGTGGTGCACGCTTTGAGGCTGTGAAGCACATTTACATCATGACTGTGACTCCACCATACTGCACCACTGGGGCCATGTTTTGGTGATGTCACACACACAAAAATTACAGTTTGAATTTTTGGGCTTATAGACTGCACACTGTATTAATTTAAGTTAGTGGTGTGTACACTGAAAGATATTTTGTGACTTTTAACTTTTGCCTGTGAAGCAGATTCTGCAGACATTAAATAAGCATGCAAACACTTGCTTTCCAGAAAAAAAGCAAGGAAATTGAATCTTGAACTGTTGGAAAGCCTGACAAAACTGAGATTCAGCAAATCTTTCAAGGGTGCAAGCAACTTACTCTGCTGCTCAACCCACAACCCACATGTTCCTCACAAATGTGGCACAATGTGGTTTAAAAGGGAAATTAACAGGCTTTCCTGATAAAATGCCAAGAAGAACCATTTTTACAAGAAACAAATACTACCAAATGCAAATTTCCTTCCTTTTCGAGGTTAGTTTATAGTGAGCATTTTAATTATTGTGTGTATTGTGTTCGTTCAGGCAAAGTTTAAGTGGATTATAGAACGTTAATGGTCCGTCTAACAAGTATGGGTCTCTGCCAGATGAGCCCTGCCTTCGAGCGGAGTCACAGACTGTCTGGGCCACACGCCCATAAACAGTAGCAGTCAGCAGTTTACTATTATACAACCACTTCGCAGCAGCGCTGCTTATGACCGCGTAGCACATGAATCTGCTCGTCACATGTCAGCTACACATTTACTGGGAACTGTCCCAACACATTTCCGTTTTTCCATGCTGCATCTATGCCAGCCACCTGGTAAGCTGCGTCCTCTCTGACATATCAGGAACAGAGATGGAATAATTAATGTCTGGATGAATCGACCATGTGTGCTCATGCCGCTGGGTCATGGTAAAATTCAGATCACAACATGCTTTACACAGGAATTCACGCATGAAACTGAAATAAGGCATCATCTTTGACGTGGATACTACAGGATGTTGTCACGGCCAGACACATTTTGGATGATGGATAAGAAATGTGTAAGGAGAGAGTCCTGCAGTTTTGTTATAAAGAGCTGCTTAGGTGAGAGTATGAAATAACCAAACATCAGTATTTTTAAATACATGAGTTGCCCTGAGATGGCAAGGAACGTACAGACATATTATTTCTCCTTGAGTAAGCACAGTCTATAAATATAAACACATTATACAACGAGGTAAAAGGTTTCAACAAGGAAACACAGAGCAAACTGCAACTGCTGGAAACAATGGAAAGTGATGAAAGCAATAAAAAAAATGTTTTCAAGTCAAACCAGGTGTCACCACATGCAGTTCAAAACAAATCAGATAGCGTTCTCTGCAGTTCTTACCACTAAGCCAATTCACCTTCCCACAATACCCTGCTGTCACTGCTGACAGTATTACATTGTGATGCTTCTGCAACATTAGGTGGCATTTCCGAGAAAACCGTTCAGCAATGCGATGAATGGGATGAAATATAAAAGAGCCGGCAGGAACAAGCCCCCACATCAGAGACAAACGAGGCAAAATAAGTCCGTGAAAGTTCTCGGGATGTATGAGCATGATGTCTTGTGATGAATAGCTAACCATGTTTCATATGCAGCACCTTCATCACTATGCAGCTCTATCTTCATACATCTAAGTCTCAGGCTGATTTATTAGAGGGTATGGCACAGTCGCCAGACTTTGCATCAAACACTCAGGCATTTTTTGCACACAAGTACAAATGCTTACATAGTTTGGGTGAGGAAACATTTGCAAGATAAATGAATGGGACACATTTGAATTGCAAAAATATTCAGATGCTTGTTTCGTGGATTTACAGGGATTTGTTTGTTTAACTGTTTTGATACCATCTCTGAGAGGAAAAATCTGTTTCGACTGGCAACATGCACAAATTTGCTTTAGTTGAGAGAGATTTCACGCAAATGATTGATTAGTTCAATCTTAGTAAGCATGCCAGAAGACTGACCTTTCTTAACCTGCTAAATATTCATGTTTTCTTGTTGCAGAGGTCCCTTCGGAATAAACCTGCATCAATAAAAGATAGTTTGTCCGGTATTAGTGGAAAGGAGATTTTCAACGTTATTCGGGGGCAGAGTCTAAATAAAATAAAATAAAAAATGGCTGTAATCCAAAGTTAAGATGTGCATTACAGCCATCTGGTTAAGATTCATCAAGCTCATTGTGCTCCATTCTGTAGTCGACTATTTAAAATGCACCATGCATGCATGGATTTCTTCTAAGGACAACCAGCAACCCTAATGTACAATCTAAGAAGATTGCTCTATAAGCATTAAAAGATCATATGTGAGGAAAAGGATGAAATCATTTCAGAGAAAGCTTAACGTGAGCCCCAGAACCGGTGCAGGAGGTACAAGACCAAAGGCTGGGGTTATTCTCTTATCTTTGTGGCCAAAGCTCTTTGGCAAAGCCCCCCTCCTGGCATTTAAAACACATGTCTGTGATACCATCATTGGTTCTACTCTCCCTTCTCCTGGCCTCCAGAGTGAATCTCTGAGCCTCTCTAAATGTCACGTTAAGTGCTTCTCTTGTCTAGCGCTGACATGGAAATGAAGTGTTCTCTGAATACAAAGGAGGTCCGAACCGGACAGCTTGGAGAGACCAGCAGGTCTGCGGTCCCGTCTTCCCTGCCCTCAAATTCACGTCTCAAACTGTCAAAAATAACATTTTTGTCTCTAATAGGGTTACGCAAAAAAAAGATGACAAATACTTCCACTCTTCAGCTTAATGAAATCTGAGCACTTGGCTACTTTCAGACACATCTGTTTGGAAAGGTCTATTAACATTCGTCTCAATATAACTCAAAATAAAACTTTCGACCCTGTCTTATCAGTGATTCTGAGAGCAGAAGGGCCACAAGCTGTCCACCAATTGCTTAAAAATAATTATATTTCAAAAGGAAGCCACCATGGGAGCATGAGCAGTACTTCAGTACTGCAGTTACTTAGCTGCTCATAGCAGATGCTTTATCATCATTTACAACTCATTTGGGAAAATGTGACCCCAAGGTGGGAAAGAATAACCGCAATTAAAAGTGTGTTGAAGTAAACACAAAGTTTTTTTTTTTTCTTTTGCTTTATCATAAGACTGTATTTCCCAGAGGAAGCACGTCAACGTGGTTAAACGTGGAGGTGAGTCATCATATCCAAGCTGCTTGCAAGATTGTCTATAAGAAGGAAAGCGCCAGGAGCTTAGCATTAACGATGGTTGTCAGTCCCAAAAGACATAAAACGCGTTAGGCTGCAAGCGTGTCTTAAAAACAAAAAGTAAAAAAAAAACAGCATTTTGTGGTTTCACACAACAGTTTGCTCAGTTTCTGTTTATCTAAAACCAAAACACCCATCCACTCATCCATTAACTTCCACTTATCCAGATATGGGTCAGCCCAAACAGAGAGGCCCAGACCTCCCCTTCCCAGACTTCTCATCCTATCTTTAAGGAAGAGTTCAGCCACCCAGCGGACAATATTAATTCCAAACATTTGCATCCTTGATCAAGTTCCTTTGGTTACTGTTTCTGCCCGCAGCTCGTGGCCAGAGGTCAGGGGCACAGATAAGAAGGAATATAAATCAACAGGTAAACAGCAAGTCTGCTGTTTAGTCTTAACTACTGCAGAGATCATATTTTGCAGAATATTTTGTAATTATTAGATTGTCAGTTTCCCCTGTGCTGCTTTTAAGATTTAGTCCTGATTTATTCTACGTTTGGAGGTTTTGCACAGGCTCTACGGCGTCTTTTATGTCGTTTATACTTGTGCGCCGTTTGCGTCGCTCTGTAGTTACGTCACCAACTGCTAGAAGGCAGAGTGCTTTTCTTTTTCTTTCTGCAACTTTAAGTGTGCTGAGCTTCCTTTTGTTTACTTCCTCTATATAGCTTAACACTAACAGGGCAAATAAATCATATCTGGCATGAGTTGATGCTGAGCATCAGTCACTTTTAGAGACATTGTAGAAAACTATCTTTCTACCTGACTTGAAAACAAAAAAGAGAAAGTAGCAGCAAAGATGAGAAACGACAGTTCCAACAAACGGACCAATCACGTCTTGCATTTGCAGAGATGGTTACCTAAGTACGAATTCGGCTTTACTCTTATTTGATCTCTTGTTCTGTTACTCTCATTTTCTCTTACATCATTTCTTTTTTCGAATCCCTTAATCCCATCTGCAATGATAGCCAAAATAACTCTGATTTACTGTCATAAAAGAACTAAGACTTAATACTGTAGGCATCTCCAGCGTATAGTTCCACCTGAACTATTCATTTTATCTCCAGCATCTACATGAATCCACCACAGTCAGCATTATATAAAAAAATATCTTGGGGCTGGAGTGATACCTTTAATTTGTTTTGATCGCAGTGGCTCAGTTCGTGGTGTGTGTACGTAAAATACTTCTTTTGTAGAGGGCAATTTGATGTCACTGTGTTCAACACTTCTCTAAAGTAAGCACCATTCAATGAGAAGACCAGAAATGTGCAAGCAAGAAAAATGGACCTCCGCAGAAAAAGATAACTACAGAAAGGTGCCGGGAGATGAAAGAAGCATCAACTATCTAGGAGAGCACAGGAAGTTAATGATATACAGATGTGGCATATAAATGCAGAGAGAAAGAGATGGAGGAGAGCAGAGGGCTGGTGTTCAGGGCATCATGGGAAGTCCCCAAGCAGCCTTGGCCTGGGGCTCTATAATAAAGGACTCCAGTGGCCCACATGGACATTTCTAGAAAAACATTAAGTATCCTGGTTCTAAAAGTGTAAGAGATGAGGTTTTGACGACTCCTCCTTCCTCACGATGAAGAAGAATCCAGCTCCCGCTGGAGAGGAGGAAGGTCGACTCAAGCCCACAACGGGGTCCAGGTGTTTCTGCATCGCATCTCTTTCCAGGAAGGACGGGGAGTAAAGCTGACCGAGATGGGGAGTGGTGTCAGGGAGCAGGTCTATGGCTCGGTTATAGGGGCCTGTAACGATCTGGCCCTAGCCTTGTTCAGATCCAGATACGCTTAGACGAGTCAGGAAACTCGGTATGGGAGCGGCTGATCTAAAACAGAAAAGCAGACAAATCCAGGATCTTACCAGATGACCAGTCCAAGTGTGGTTCTTGCTTCATCGGCCAGGTTGCACCAAAGGCAGATGGGGGTAGAGTTGTCTCTTCCTGATGGTTATCAGTGGACATGGTGGGAGGAACAGTACAGGAAGGATATGGTTGTCAAATGTGGTTCGCTGGACTGGGGTTTGCAGAACAAGTAGTTTTCTGACTCGTTGTTTATCCATAAACTCAGAATTTGCTATGAAGTCAACAAAGGAAGACAGAAAAGTGAGTTAGTGGTTGGGGTTGGTTGGTCTTATGAGGGCTGGACTTCGAAACCTCCTCAGTGACATTTTTCTCCAGTGGCGCTAGTTTTCTCAAAAACGAAAGCTTCTCTCCTCTGGGATCAGCCAAGTTCGTCAAGTCTCCACTGGCTCAAGTGAAGCAGATCTGTCTGCAGAAAATGTGCAAGATGTCTCAGATACAGGTAGGGGAGGCAGCGTCTTGGGCTGGGTTCAGAATCTGTGTATCAGGGAACAGAATGTAATCTGGCGTAATCCTGTAATCCTGCTCATTCTCGCTACTTCTCCTCGATCCGACAGTCGATTTTACCATAAAATGGTTTGACCAACTCTCTAGCCACTATCTCATCCTTTACTCTTTCAGAGAGACCAGCGTAGAAGATGTTGTATTGACGAAGATGTTGTACTCGCCCACTGTACGAGCGCCTTGAGGGGTGGAATATGGCCTCCTCCGCCTTGGTTCCAAAATCCGAGATCCATGCGAAGCTACGATGTGGAAGACAGAAGACCTGCGGTGTTCCAGGGAAAACAGCCGAGTGTGGTTCTGGTTGATTCCAGAGAGACAGAGGGCAGATGGAAAACCTCGTCAGGCATTTTTATGTTCACAAGTGGAATTCTTAAATTCAGATTTTACTGAAAGCCAATGAACGAGAGGCTAATTAATTCAATTTGATCAGAAAATACTTCATTGGGAGTTCTGACATGTTGGAAAAGGTTAAGCTGTGTTTTTCTGCACTACTTTGAGGCTCAGTTGTTGAATTTTTGACAAAACTGTACAGAAGTAGTGGTGCACAAGCTTATCATATAAGTGCTGCAATACTTCATTGGTGAATTATTGTCAAATTCTAATTTATATTCTCTGATGAACTTCAAATGTGCATGTGGTTGGGTTTTTCCTCTCTCTGCAGACAGAAATAAGTCAACTCCTTTTAGTTTTTATGTCAAGATACTTTTCTTATTGCCGTTTTTACCTACTAAATACAAAGTGGTGACAGAGTTAGATAATATTGCATCAACTTGCTAATCGAGTTCTCAGTAAAAACAGAGATACTTTGTACTTTTAAAAGCTCAGATTGCCTAAAAAGCACATCGTACTTGGATAATTTCTACCTTCACGGTTACGCTTTAGGATTAAAAAAAAAAGCGGAGGCTAGGATAGACGGTCCAAAAGTGTGCAATTTCATTATTACTGGTTAGTGTATTTGTTCCCTGTTCAGAGATGAAACATCCTTCATATCTTTTTAAACATATAAAAAAAGAGAGTCATGTGAAAACAACATCCTCAACTATAAACGTACACTGATGAGGAAGAAATGTGCAGGGATTAAGAATGTTTTTGGCACAAGCGGCACATACTTTCTCGCAGTCACGTCTTGGTTTAGCGTTAAACCGTTCATCACACATTACTCTCTCCATATATTTTCAGTCTACATTACCTCTGTTCTCTTTATAGATCTGATGGCTGATGTTCCCTATAGGACTGAGGCCTCCCTGCTCAGTGGGAGGATAAGAAAAAAAAATCAACTCAACCCTCTTCATTTCTCTGCTATATATAATTCTTTAGTGCTGGGGTCTTTTATGACCCTTACAACATTCATAGGGGACAATGAAAGGAAACAGTGGGATGCTTATCTCTCTCTCTCTCTCTCTTTCTCTCTCTCCCTGTCTCCCCTCCTTTCAGCAGCTTTCATCTCTCCATCCCACAAAGCTGATTCACCACTAGTGACCCCTGCTGCTGCTTCGTTGAAAATAGACAACAGTGTCTGAGAGGTAAACCAGTGGCCAGTTGCAGGCCAGATTGCCACTCAAGACGTTTGGATATATGTTGCTGAGCTGAGGCGAAACTATAACGCACTCAGCGTTATAATCATTTTTGACGAAGGCAGGTGTGTTCCAGCCTGCATTCAACTGTTTTGCAACATGGCGGTGCACAGCACATGGAGACAAGAGGCTTCAAAAGCTGTAAAACACCTGTGGGGGACATCACTGGAGGGTATCTTTATACGGTCTGTGATTATAGACTGACAAACACTCGAGGAATGACAACTGTAGACAATAACCAAAGGGGCCAATAGATGTGGTTTCACATTTGAGGAAGTCAAGGTCAACACAAAGCAGGAGTCAAAACAAGAAGGCACAAACTAAAGCTGAGGGGAAAACTGAACAAGGCCCATAACTCAAAACCAAGACCATGACTTAGGCAGTAGCGTGTTAGATTGTCAAATAAGCAGTCTATTAGTGGCGACACACTGTTGAATGTCTCTCATGTGACAAGGACAAGAGCAACATCACACCAGCATCCTTTTGAATTTCATTTTATGACCGTGTGATTATAATCTGTCGCTAGCAAAGAGGTCCACTATTACAGATGTGAACAGCCTTTATTCTCAATTAATCCTTTGGATCCTTGTAAGACACTCCGCTGTGTGTGTTATTATACTGTCTCTATACACACTAAACTTTTAAAAAAAAAAGAAAGTTAAAGAAAAAAAAAAGCTTAATTCTAAGCACCTGCAGGCTAAGTACAGCTCCACAATACTGGTGAGTCCGCTGAGTATCAGACGAGCAGGGCCCTGAACTCAGACGCCTGTCCACAGAAGGAAAACAGGTGAAGCAAGAAAAACCTCTGATCTACCACCAGCTATCAAGATGTAGAGTTGAAGTAGTGAAGGGAAGTAGCTCTAAAGCTGACACACTTACATAAACGCACGTCTACATTTCAGTGCCTTACCAAATTTCACAAATTAAATGCAATTTAATTCAATCTTACCATCCTGGGCATGAACAGTGTTGACTCTTGACGTTAGGGTAAGAGATCTGTGATTGTAAAATAAGGCTTCTCCTGCAGATTTGTAAAGCCAAACCTCCAATATAAGCCTACAGCCATATGACAAAGGTGCGGCAGAAACACCCACCCTCAAGTGTTTCTGCAACGTTCCTGTGTACATAGATCAATACTGCTGGGGCTGCAGCCTCAACACAACACCGGCTAAGTTTCAACTGCTCTAAAATAGCCTTTTCAAAGGAAATGGATATTGGTTACATCTTTCAGGCAACATACCAATCAAATGCGTTCTTAAGGTCATTAGCAAATATTTACAACTTGCTAGGCTATCTTCATTAAGTCCGACATGTTTCGTTTGGTCATTATTGTTGATAATTTGTTGTAAAGGAGATATTGTATCAGTCATTTCATTGTCGGGTGTCAAACTCTATTTCATCCCAGGCCACATCATCACCATGGTTACTGTTAAAGGGCCGGTTACTCTTTGTTTTCTCAACCGACTAAGTTGTCAGATTTCCTGCTAATTCCTGGACTCGCTCTTTTTTTCTTTTTCTTTAAGTGAATTTTTGTCCTAGAATCTCACATTTCGGAAAATTTGCTCATTTTAAAAATCTGACTTTTTCTATAAGAAAAGGAAATTGTGGCAAAATGACAAATTTTACAATATCTCTTCTTTTCTTTCAGAAAAAAAAAGTGTTTTTGGGGGCGAGGCTTATCCTTTTTTTTTTCATTTAACAAATAAATAAAACTAATTTTGTGGTAAATTGCATATTTTTTCAGATCAAGACTTTTTTCTTCCAACAGGCAAGAATTTTAAATAAATAGGCTAAATAAAATAGTACAATCAGAAAAGTCACAAAATTGTAACTTTTTAACTGAAAATTAAGTTGTGTTTGCTGGAAAATATAAACTTTTGCAACATTTTGACAAAATTACGGCAGTTGTAAAACTGAAAAATTTGACATAATTTCAGCTTTTTGTCCTAAAATCACACATTGTTGTTATAAAGTTAATTTTACAAATTAGAAACTTTTTGTTGTAAAATATTTTTCACACATTTGCTAAATCCTGACTTTTTTTTACATAAACAACTGTTCTGGTAGCTGCTCTCCATCTCACTTATTTCACCTTTTGTGCAACTTGCTGCTTTTGGATGAACCTGAATTACACATTTGCTTCGTATCTCAAGCTGTGACTCACATGTTTATTGTTTTTTTTTCTCCTCACAGCACCCAAGAGATTATGTAAATCCTCGATATTATCAATACGTAAATCTGTAACACAATCTGACAGTTGTACGATGAGGTTTTTGATGAATCCATCAGAGGCAGCTACATTCTCAATATCCTATCTTGTGCTATTATTAGGAGGAACCCAGTCTCATTTCCAGGCCTATTTTACGTTTAAAAAAGAAAGTTTTAAGTAGGACTACTTTCAAAAGGTTGCGTCATCTCAAGAGCATAACAGCCAGATGATGACTGTCACATTGGGAACAAACTGTAGGCCATTTTCATTTTAAGAGAATGTTTTAGCTTTTGTCATTATTTAGTGTCCAAGTGATCTGCTTTTTCTTTGATTGCTGTGATCATTCATGTCTGACATTCAATACAGCTCAGGATGGAGAAAAAGAAAAATGCATTCATTCAATTTTTAGCATTAAAACCAAATTTGACACAGGAAAACCAATTTCAAGCAATTTAATATTAATTCCCTGATAAACTTTCAGCATAAACAAGATAACAAGATCCCCTGTGCTGCTTTAAAGTAGACTGACTAATCATTGTCAAGAAATGTGAAAGAGATTATTCAGTTTATAAACCAATTTATGCTCAATTTACCTTAATATAAGAACACTTACACAACCAACTCCTAAAACAATTACAAGCATCTGAGCAATAATGCACAAAAACAACAAAACGTGTTTATAAGTGTTCATTTCATGAAGCAAAAACACAGTAGAAAACTGTGGAAAATAAGAGGAAAAACCAGTATCAGCTTCTTGTATGCATAACGCCACAGTCAAAAGTCTCCACCAGGGGTGATAAGTGATGACAACAAAACTTTACCATCTCAAATTCCAAAAAAAGAAAAAAAAAACACTTCTAACAGGTCAATATCGTAACATGCAATGCAGCTACGTGCAAGTTTAAGCCTGTTGCTACCTTCGTTATAGGGTCAGGTCAAAATAAACTACTTACTTTACGTCTTCTGTCTTCTTGATTCGCTATGTACATTTTCAGCACATATAACATCAATTCAGTTTAAAAATATATATATATGTTTGTAACCTGGAGGTAAAATAACAGAACGGCTTACAATTCTGATGCCTCGCAAAATTTTAAGGTGGGAACTAGTTTGCTGTTCTCATCTCTAGCCTCCAAGATTCAAATTTGAATATTTTCTCCTTTTAAAGTTCAAAAATAAATAAATAAAAATACAGCTATTGTTTCGGTGTGTGGTAGAGTTGAGGGTCTGAATGCTGAAGATGTGGAAGCAAAAGCATCCATCAATGTCAAAACTCAGGAAAAAAAAAAAAAGTTTATACAAAGATAAGTCTGGGTGCAGAGATGAGGGGGGAGAAAACACTGGAGAGTAACAGTGGACATCACAACAGACAGACTGGCAATGGGAGGCGTTCGGTGATGTGAACAACCCAGGAATGCAAAAAGAGTTAGAGGTAGACAGAGAGGGAAGTACTAAAAAAAAAAAAAACACTGAGGCTGAACAAGAAAATTAAAGCTCCTTACAGAAAAACATCCTGGAGAATAATAAAATATTACCCCTGAAACCACAACACTACTGAAATAAGAATACAGAACAGGTTTGAAAGAAGTGAAGACAGGAAAACCAAGACAAACAGAAACCCTAGACGTGACCATATGCACACTCACTAAGATCGAGCATTTTAAATCTTCCATACCTTATCTGCACTAAAGCACTAACACACTTCAGAGGGTTGTTCCCAGGCACTCCTTTTATAAGTGCATTTCCTTACACTCTGAAGCAAGACAAACTTTTCTTTCTGAACGCATTTCCATTCTGTTCATGGTCAATGTCCTCTTCCTGTCATCCATTTTTTAAAAAGATATCTCAAGATGCTTATTGAAGACGAACGATACAGCAAACCAAAACTGTATCCAGCATTTCAGCGAGGCTGGGATCAATTTGGTCTTCTGCATGGAAAGATAAGAACCTTCTTCATGAATAAAGATGTTTGGGCATCCTCTCCTCTCTGTGTTCAATGTGTACTTGTTATAGAGGCCATTATTTATAGTCCTACTAAGGCCTGCAGTGGTGAGAGGGGGTCTCAAGGGGGATTGGGAAGTGGAGCCACTGCTACCTATAGTGGGAAGATATACCACCTCACTCCCACTGAGAACTTCGTACAGGAAATGAACTCATAAATCAAGCAGTAAATTGAGTGTTGGGCTGTGCTTACTCATCTCAAGAGGTCTGCTCCTCTTCCTCTGCACTACCTTCCTTCTTTTTTTTTTGTACAGCATGACTAATCCAGCAACTTTTTGCCACGTGTGCACCTCACTCTGGTAAACTCTTATCAAAGTATGTTGATTTCCATTTCAAGTCAGCATCATAACTTCGCCCTCGAGGCCACAGTGAGTGAAGAACCATTTGAAGATGGAGAGAGTCACTACACAGAAAAGTGAGTGTGAGGGGATTGGCGCCTTGAGTGAGCGCAGCATCAGCATGTTGTCCTACAGCTGAACTTCACCACCTCATTAAGATGCCACTGGTGGGAGCTGCTTGTCCTCACCCGGACACAACCTGGATGAAGATTCTTCCCTGCTTGCCTAAGGCTAAGACGACAGTCACAGGCCGTGTCCGGAGGAATTAAACTCGCCACTTGAGCTCTCGCTAATGAAGTTGTCTGACGACTGATTGGAGAGATGGCACAGTTGTCAGCAGTGGGACTCTCATGGAGAGTTCAGCACAAAGTGATGTACCCATGAAGGCTGTTTCTCTCCCCCGATCTGCACACTGACATGAATGTGAATAATTCCCTTTATACTTCAAAGACCCACTAAATACTGATCTTTGCATACAAGAACTGTGCGTGCCTGCTGAGGTCTTCTTCATTTAGAAGGCGCTCTGTCGCCTCGTGCGGTTGTTCTCGCTGCAATCAAGGGGCTTTTCCTCTGACAAAATACATGTAAATCCAACATTGCACGTCGAGGAGCTCAGATTAGACATCTACTGGCCCCTGTTGGTGAGACGATGCAGCCACAGTCAAGGGAAATGGAAAAACACAACCTGTGGCTATAACTTTTGGCATATTGTTCTTATTTTTGTATAGATTGTTTATTACGGCATTACAAAAATGCTACTTTCACCCTTTCAAAGTTTTAAAATATGTCTAATGATTGTTATTTGGACCAAAAGAGAAAGTATGTAGGAGAAAAGGGGGAAATAAATGTGGGTAACAACAAAAGGGAAGGGCCATATATATATATATATATATATATATATAGCTATACACACACACATAGGCTATATAAATATATATGTGTGTGTGTGTAGATAGATAGATAGATAGATAGATAGATAGATAGATAGATAGATAGATAGATAGATAGATAGA
>JBAMYA010000012.1:5207011-5224153 GCA_037176975.1 Arrhamphus sclerolepis
ATGAATTGAAACAGTTGTTTTAATCAACAGTCTGTATTATTCAGTATCAGTACAGAACTGAAATGACGGCTAGAGGGGAACTCAATCAATCAATCAACCTTTATTTAATGGGAGCATTGGAAAAACGTTGTACAGTAACTAAAAAGTTACTTTCTCAGTAACGCATTACTTTTTGGTGTAAGTAACGCAGTTACTAACTGAGTTACTTTTTTTTACAAAGTAACTAGTAACTGTAAATAGTTACTATTTTTCAGTAACTAGCACAACACAGGTCGTTTGTGAAAGCTCACACTGGGGGAGCAGCATTGTGTCTTCATGGTATCACTATGAGCACAGAGCTGGACTGTGGAGGGGGAAGAAAGACGGATCTTTAATGCATCTTTTTACTGCATTATCTTTGTGAAAGTTGCTAATGACTCCATCCCTTTCTTACACAGGGTATACCTCTTTAATCTATGCTACAGCATTCCATGAAAGCATATTTTGGACACAAGTACCACCCAATAACCTTTTAAAGCACTTTATTACCATTTAACAGAGTATAAATCTCACTGCATCTTGACTGGGACCTCCTGGAAGAAGAGATCTCTTATCAATCAATGGGACATTTCTGGCTAAATCAATGTCCAGCATAGAAGAAACACAATTTAGCAATTTGAAACAAAGTGTAAATAATGACTGAATAATTAAAAAAAAAAAAGAATTTTGAAACAGCGCCACAGAAGGAGGTAATAATGGAACCACGTCAAGGCTAAAGGTTTGTGACATGCTTTTTTTTAATCATAGTAAGAAACTCATTCAGAAGTAGATTAGAGTAGATTAATAGATTACAGTAATGTAATGTCTGTACTGTATTTCCTCTTGAAAAAAAATCAAACCAAGTACTTCATTTTTCCCCCCACTACACTAAGAAAGATGGGAGGTTGTCGACATACTTTCTAGACTGAGTTACAGACCAATCTAAGCCATCAATATTGAAATAAACATGTTAGATTATTTTTACTGGAAGGCTTCATATATTTGTAATCAAAGTCTACAACTGATCAGTGATGCCAAAAAAGTGCCCACTTCTCATGCTTGCTCAAGTTGGAGGATTGCACCAAAGTGAAGATTCAATGCAATTTATTGGGTTCCTTAGCTAGGCTGCTTTTATGAAATTACATATACATAATATATGAATTTTGAATCTGGACTTCATTGAAATGAGTGGGATAAACTGAGTTGGGTTGAACTGGAATATTTTTCACTTTAACTATATTGTATTTAAGTGTTTGAGCTTGTTTTCTGTGTAAAGTGCTTTGAGAGGACTTACCAGTAAAGTGAACTGAACTGAGCTGAAACAAGTTTTCCAATGCGTTTACATGTAGACATGTGGTACACTGACCAGCTCTCTCTGGCTTCACAGGAGAGTGAGGCTGCACCTCCTCCTCCTCCTCCTCCTGCTGTTGCTGCTGCTCCTGCTGCTTCACCAAAAGCTGAAAATAAATCCAAAGTAGAAGCTGAACCACCTCCAAGCAGCCCTCAGCGCAACAACCCACAATCAGAGACGCCAGGGGACAAAACAAGACTCAAGGTATGAAAGCGTTGTTCTGTGCCACTGGATCTAGACTAAGGACATGTAGCTAAACACATCTCATAATATGTGTTGTTTTGGGATCATTGCTTGCATCAGAAAGAAGACCTCAACCTCTCAGGCTTTATTACAAACATCAAAGCGACAGTCAGATTGTAGCCATGCGGCTTACGTCCTAACCAGTCAAATTGTACATGGAGCAGGTGGGCAAAAGGGGAGAAAAATCAATTATTGACATGTGCAAGACAGTGGGTAGATCCAGTATGCATTGCATTTGTGTAGATGTGGATATAGACTTTTTTTTTTATTATATAGCAACTAGCCATTCTCAGTATCAGTCAAACCATCTGAGAGAGCTCTTTAATAAACTTGTGATAATCTCCGCCACCCCAATTCCTGACAAATAGATTCCATCAAGAGTCAACAGGTCGCTCATCAACCAATTCAAAGCGTTGACAACTTCCACTGTCATAGCACTAATATCATCCACTATCAGAGAACAATGTTAAAGGCCTGTGAAACCTGGCAAACATTTAGCTATCTAGTGGGAAGAAGTATTATTTATTGTTTAGTGGTGTTATGGAAGCACCAGCAAGTGCGGATGCAGCAGACTCATGTTGCAGCAACACTCATGCAGTTCATATCAAATTCATTCACTATCTCTGCCACATCTTTGCCAGTTCTATTTCTGAGGTTTGTGTCACATTGTGGTAATGGTCAACTTTTGCTCCCTTTTGTCCACCAGTGGCCCACCCCATGTATGGTATATTTGGCTAGTGTCTAGTTTGGCAATGCTTCACATCATCCTATTCAAAGTTGATGTACGGCATGAATGTTGACGCCTCTGCTATGTGTGCATGAGCCTATAGAGAGACTTAATTTATGCTTCCACATTTGATACAGAGGTGAGAGTGTAGCTTTTGTCATCCTTTTTTGCACCTCTGTGGAAATCCTGCTTTGTCGCAGCTCGATTTTCAGCTCTGCAAGATGACTATTTGTATGAATGCTGGAATAATGTCAGTCCTGGCTTGAAATAGCTCATGTTCAGTGAGAAAGTTGATGGATGTGGACAGTTAACTTGATAATCCCAATCAGGTCCCACAGGAAGGATAGCAAGACTGTTTGAAATAGAGGGGTCTCCATGACGGACACAACATGACTATTAATACTACAACAAGCTGGTTCAGTGGTGCAGGTGTGGGTGGGTTTAAGGTGTGACGACTGTCAGCAACAGCTGTGTTTATCATAGATACTCACAGCAGTCATACAAAGGAACAAGAGATTTTGATTTCTTCTAAAAAAAATATTTACATAAAGGTTTTCTTTTTTGCTGGAAAAGCTTTCTTCAATTTTCAGCAGAAATTGTCTTTATCAACAAGTTCTACATTGTTGATCTGACTGGGAGAGGAGTTCAGATGGCAAATGATAGATACGTCAATAGTTTCCTACAATGAATTGCTAGATATCGTTCATTAAGTTAATTGGCTCTCAAAAGTCTGCACTGGTTCAGCGTTGTTTGAACAGAGACTTCTCTGAAAGTTAGAAGCAGCACTTTGACATCTGATGTGGTCTTTGCTGGCCTCTAGGTGCGCCCTGTCCTGCAGAGAGGCGGCAGCTCGGCTTCCCTCCACAACACGTCGCTGCGCAGCACCATCTTCCAGCTCATGATCCACACACTTGACCCTCTGGGAGAAGGTTTGTGACATTAGTTTCTCTATTGTTTTTTTTCTTTCTCTCATTTAAAAAGAAATAACTGTCCTCTTGGGACCTTATTGGAGTTTTTAAATACTTTTTCTTTATATACATACATGTATGCATATATACATATATATATATATATATATACATATACACATACACATACACATATGTATATGAGTGTGTGTGTGTGTGTGTACACATATATATAAATGATGAGTCAGAGAAAAAAAAACATTTTGTAGGTTTCACAAACCTTTAGTACCTTTAAAGCAAAATTAATAAATTAATGATAGTAAAGAAATGTAATCACAAAGAAAGAAAAAAAGTTCCCATTCTCTCATGAGTTGTTACGTTTCTAAGGTTTTTGTTATTTATTTTAAGGGTACAGCCAATACTATGAAATATCCCTAAAATAAATATATGTTTATGATATGCGTTTTATACTATTTCTACTTTTATTTGTGTTCTTAATTCCTTCACTGGTGTACCGTACCCTACTGGTAGACAAGCATACATTTCACTGGGCATTACACTGTAATTGTGTGTTAAGACTTGAAATAATTAAACTTATACAAATACATGTACCTGACATGTACATAAAAATATAATAACTTAAACAAACAGTGCAAAAAATATAACAACATAAAACAACATAAAATAAATTTAGCATAAAACAACTAGTCCAAAAGGAGTGGGGGAAGGTACGGTGCACCAGGCACTATGTACATTTACAAAGAAAAAAAAGGTTTTATATAGTGTGGGTTATTTCACATTAAATACTACACGGTAGTGGTGGTCATATGCAATGAGTAATGGAAAGTGGACAATAAGAGTAATGGTATTGCACAGTAATGAAATTTCACAGTATTATCAATAATATGATAATAAAAATAAATATAATTATAACTTTATCAAGTATCAGTTATTCTGTTTAATATTGCAAGTGAATTTTCTGTCCCTTTTGCAGCATTATCACCAGTACAGGGCCCCATATTACTTATTCATTTGTAATTATTCTGTTATTATAACTTTAGATTATGCTCTATGTCTTACTCATCCCATTTTTTTTAAAAAAAATATACATACTGTCTTCTGTTAAAGTCTTCTTTTAAAATATACATATTTAGGAGTGAAACAGTTCAGGTTTAAGGAGAGGGCCTTAAATCTGCTTTTAGTTTGTTACTGTTTAAAAAAAAACAAGATATAAATCAATTGTTTCTATGTTACTCATAAAAAATTAAGAGGTTTAAAACAGATTTGTCTGAGAACTTCAAGTCAGCTGATTAAAATGAAGAAAGCAGTCAAATTTCTTTCCATTAACTAAATGCTGCAGTGAAGCTGGCAGTGAGTCAGCTCTGTCCGTCCTGTCCTCTCCTCTGAGATGAAGCGTATCGACCTTCAGCCTGTCCTCAAACTCCCTGTCCCACTGTTCCTCGCTCTCACAGCTCCTGGCCACTGCTGATCCTTAATCAGCTTTTCAATACAGGCTAATAAAAGCTGGATAAGAGCCAGCATGCTAGCAGACCAAGCTCTTTATCTCAGTGGAACTGGTGTGGCTCAGATCAGCTCCGTGCAGCTGGACTCTGTATTTACATGTGAGGAGATCTTCCTCCTAATCAGCAAAGCAGTATTTTTGCTCACGTATTTAGATGTTGAGCAGCAGATTCTGACGTTGACTGGGCCTTGAATCACAGATGGATCACATTTTATCATCTCACATCCTCACATTAGAGATGCACTTGCAGCCAACAGAACTCAGCTAACATATGCATGTGGGTCTCCATGCAGTTGTGGGCAGTTACATGAGTGTGGGCGTGGGCCCAAAATGTGTGTCTTGGATAAACTGGAGGAAGGATCCAGGGGTAGTTTTATGGGGCCTCGAGTGTTAGCACCTGTCTCCATTAGCAGGAATGGCCCCGACAAGGAGAATTCTCTGGTCACTGGGTGTCAAAAAAGAACTAATCCTGAGTTGGGTTAAGTACTGCAGCCCGGCTCAAAAAACACTTCTGGGTATAAGGTGGTGTTGCCTCGGTATTAATTTGGGATGGTGTTGGTCGGAGATTACATTGTTCAGCCACTTCAATGACCCTTTACAGTTCAAGTGAGTCATCTCTCATCAGTCATTGACTAACAAAAATACAGCAACCATCTCATCTGTTTGAATGTCAATCTGGCCGTTCCAATTTGTTGTTTGTTTTTTCTTTTATTGGTGCTTGTCAAACAGAGAAAATGGTGTGGACTGGTAGTTTGCTATGTCATTGGATTCTTACATTATAATGGACTAAGGAGTAAGTCGGGCCTGTTAAAATTCCTGGACCCCCACTAATGGAAGCCCAAACACATAGCACATAGGATCCTAAAAGAACATCACTTGAAACCACTTTGGAGTTAACAAATGAAACAGGAAACCACAAGGCACCTGAATCAAACTCAGATGGCAATTACTGGCCCAGTTTTGTACCCTTGGATAATCTCCTATGGGGAATTGCTTTTTTCCAGCTTACAACTAGTTTACTACAAACAAATACTGGCTGGAAACAACTGAGTTTGATTCAGTCATTTTAATTATGTCCCACCATTTTCTAGACCATTTCACAGTATTTATTATTTTTAAAGAATGCAAAGACTTTAAAGAAAATTAACATGAAGTAAAAAAAAATCATGTATATGGTTTCCCATCCTAGAAGCAGCCCTTAAAGGGGCCATGAAAACCCCTCGACTAAAGAAAATAAGACAAGGTAAGATGTCTGGATGGAGTGTATTATCATCTGTCTTACTGTGGTTACACATTTATGTTTTAAATTGATACATTTTAAATGAAAATTGTTGCTGGATTATATCATCATGACATGCATGTAATATAAATAAACCAATGAGTCGGGGAGTGTGTGTGTGTGTGTGGGTGGGGGGTAGATCAACCAGGCGACTAACAAACTGTATCATGATGCAGGATCTGGTATATCGTATCCAAGCTCAGTGTGACCTTCAAACTTACAAAGTTTAAAACATCTTCCACAAATGTGTAGATCCTTGATAGAACAAGCTTCATAGTCCAGAAGCAAACTTTGGAATATTTCTAATGTTTTGGCTCATCTGGTTGGTTGCATGTGACAGTTGTATCTTTCAAGTGTGCAGAGATCCCTGTTAATGTTGTTTTACAGCTTGGAAACTTAAGGCCCAATCCCCTTCTTCACCTTCGCCCTACCCCTCTGTTTTGCGCGCTCACATTAGGACAACAGTTATCTCATTTCTCTTTTGGATGAAGGGGAAGGGCTAAGGGGGAGGGCCACACAGCCTTCCAAATGAACCCAGTCCAGGACCACACTTCAAACAAAGGGGTATATGATATTTCCCAGCATACACTGAAGTCAACAACAACGGAAAGCAAGCACCCATAAATGTAAAGTATAGGTGTGTAGTTTTTACATCCTTACCAACACACTTACATTTATGGGCGCACCGCTTTCCATCTGCCACCATCGTTGTTGACTCCAGTACAGTCCCGTTCTTCAACTTTTATTGCTTACCACTACTTATAATATTTATTATAATATGTATTTACATGTGAGGAGGAGTGTTTTTGCTCACGTATTTAGATGTTGAGCAGCAGATTCTGATGTAGACTGGGCCTTGAATCACAGATGGATCACATTTTATCATCTCACATCCTCACATTAGAGATGCACTTGCAGCCAACAGAACTCAGCTAACATATGCATGTGGGTCTCCATGCAGTTATGGGCAGTTACACGAGCACTGGGTGGTTGTGTTATTATATTACTTATAATAATAATAGTTAACTGTTACATTATATTACATTAGCTAGTTTGCTAATATTGCTAATATTAACATTCATTAACATAGCCCTTAGTGTCGCTAATGTTAGTCACTGATGTCACTTTGCTAACTTTTCCGTCTGATAATAGGACTCTTTTCTGATATGTTGCAATTGTAACATGTGTATGTCCTTTAGGGTAGCCAGAGGAAACCAGTCACCTCATAGCATTGTGGGCTGTGAATAAGCAGCAGTTGTCATAGAAATTTGTTGCTTCATCTGACATATAGCAACTAGCAATGACTTCTGATGAATGTGAAGAAGGAATATTTCCTAGGGAAATGTTTACACCTGTACCCCTCACCACTTCCTTTCAAGGTGCAAGGGGTAGGGGTAGGGGTAAAAAAGAGAAATGGGATTGGGTCTGAGTAGTTTCCAGTCCTTTGACACCCATGCTTGTACACATTTCATATACACCTCATTAGTAATCAGGGAGATAAATGGAGACTGAGGAAGTTTGACGTTGTCTCTTGTGCATCTCTACCAATCAGAAACTTCCTTTAATGGCAATGTCAGAGGAGAAGGGTCTGCTAAGGGGAAAGGTAAGCTGTAAAAATGCAGGTGTTGTGCCGTCTTCATGTTCCTGTCAGGTCCCAACTGGTCTTTCTCTAGATGATTGCATGTTTGTTCTGTTCTGTGTTGTGTACTGAGTTGTGTGTTCTACAGAGCCTTTGTGTGACCCCTTGCTTTTTGGTTCAGATTAAAAAGCTTCAACAAAGATGCAATTGTTTCAAAGCTTCAAAATTAGTTATAAAGTACTATTCAAATTAATCAGTTACTGGAGTGTTTGGGCCAATTGCACTGTTGGTTAGCATGTGCCTTAATTAGCTGTGCTTTGATACAGTACTACCTCTTAAGTGCAACATTTTGAGTTTTAATAAATGTATGATGCTGGGTCCTACCATGATGATGTTGGGTCCTACCATGATGATGCAGGGTCCTACCATGATGATGTTGGGTCCTACCATGATGATGCTGGGTCCTACCATGATGATGTTGGGTCCTACCATGATGATGTTGGGTCCTACCATGATGATGCTGGGTTCTACCATGGTGATGCTGAGTCCTACCATGGTGATGTTGGGTCCTAAAGTTAGAAAGTTAGATTATTTGTTTCGGACTTTACATGTTCTTGCTGTGTCTGCGTAGGTTTACCGTGGTTAATCTTGTTTACTCCTACCCCAAAGACATGTTGTGTAGGCTAATTGGTAGCACAACATTCTGCCCAGTCATGCTTTACATAAACTTACATAATGTCATTTGATCTTTCATTTGGTTGTCCCCTACAACTCTGGTCCATTAACTAAATCGATCTAGTTTGTGTGTGTGTGTGAGTGTGTGTGTGGTAGTGAAAGCTGTTTATGTTGTAAAAGTGCCTTGAGTGGTACCTGGACTAGAGAGGCACTGTATAAGCGTATTGTTGTTGTATTGTGAAGTGTGTGTTGTTAAGTCAAAGGCATGTTGTCATGGTTGCACAAACTGCTTGTGTAAAATTAAAATGGGGGTTTCACTTATCATGATGTTATTTTCATAAATTCCAGTTTTCTTAATTGCAGCAAAGAACAAAGTAAAACCCCTGAACATGCCGGTGACAGAAAAACTACTGAACAAGTCATACCACTACAACTTAGAAGGTGAGTCCTATGTGAAATACCCCTAAGAAAAGCAGAGAGTCTGAGTAAAACATACTGTCCAGACCAAATCTTTTTGACACCAACCTGGAATTAACAAGAATGTTCGTTAGTATCAAATACAGAAAGTAAAGAAGAAAATGTTAGCTCGGCTCTGCCTATACAGGAGAGATCCACAGTTTCACAGCCGCTCCAATTTTGGGCCATATTGTGATATGAATTTGTGCCTGTATGCTTTTTCCCAAATGACCAGAAGTAATGACAGAGACAAATGTTCACAGTTACTCCATAAGTTATAAAGTTGTCGCAATGCACATTCTTCTCACTTGAATATGTCGTCTAAAAGTGTTGTTGGTTTGTGAGAACATTGCGGATCTTTGTTTGAAGTCACGGAATGTTTCACTTAGAGTATAAGTATGCTGCTTGTCCTACTGCAAATACATCAAACTGTTATATTCTTACATGTCAAGCTTACCAGTAATGCACCGCCAGGTTACAAAAGCCCAAACTTGATGTACAAACGGAAGCATGTTGTAATGGGATTTTGAAGCCAAATAAAGCCTTTACCAGTGTTCTGATGATAAATCATTTGGAATCTCCAAACCAAAAGTACCTGGATATACCTTTAGAAAAAGCTGTAAAACTTTATTTTGTATACTATGGATGTCACATTTGAACTGCAGCTTTGTATGTTAAATTAATCTACCAGAAAGTGTTCACCAAAAAAACTCAATGCATTTGAAGTTTTACATTTTCAGTGTGTTCAGACACCTCTAATTCATTTCCAGTTAGGTTTAAGCTCATTCTGAAGTTAAAGGTTGAGACTATTAGCTTTCAAAAGAAACCAAAGATGCATTTACGCCACTTGGTTCTAGAAAGTATCTATTTACCTTGGGTATGCCATGGATGGACATTTTAAAACTGAAAAAGAAAGATTTTTAATGTCTATGTGTGTCAAGCACATACATTTTACTAATACTGGTCTCAACTTTTTAAAAAAAGAGAGAAGAATAGACAGTTTAGCTAAAGAAACAAGCGTGTTTTCTTCTTGCTGTGGTCTTTGTGGTGACATTAGTTGAAGAGTTTGGGTTCAATGTTTGTGTGACGAGAGTCAGAGGAGGTTTTGGGTTGAAGGAGGTTGTCCACTACAATCAACGCAGCCTCTGAACCGTTGTGTTCGTGCATTTCATCATGGACTAATGAGGTGCTTCAGACTCGGAGGAGTGTGGTGGAGACGGGCTGTGGTGAGTTTCAAGAGGCCTCGACGAGCCTGAATCAATCAGATCTGAGCATTAACATGCAGATGTGCCCCTGTGTGCCCCTTCAGTGAAGCATGTTTGTCTCCCATCACTCAAATTGCTCCCACTCACATTTCATGTCAGCCCACATGGCCAACTTGTCAGCTCAAGATTAAAAACATGTTGATTTTTTTCTGCTTCATAGGATGAAATTAGCAGTGGTTCTCTCACAGATGTCTGTGAGATGTGTCTTTTTGTTGTAGAAAAGAAAAATGTGCCCTTCCAGCAGTTAGAGAACTACAAACATGCAGAATTAAGTCTCAGTTGGTTTACCTATCTTTTTATGTGCACATACAGAGAAAAGGTCAGGCACAAGTCTGGAAGCCAAGTGGGTGTAAATTACATGTGAAATTACTGGACATAACCTCTGATGTCACCCATAGGACTCCTACAGAAAGATTTCATTTTCTTTTTACTGTGCTGCCCCATGTCGCAAAAAGGGCAGAACAGTGCTGAGAAGCTGGAGCACACTCACCTGAGTTAGAATTAGGATTAGTTAGGGTTATAGTTCAGCTTAGTTCAACTACAGTTAGCTATTTTATCTCGACTGGCTCCGCATTTGTTTATCCAGGATCAAAATGAACATTACTTTACATTCATTTCGATCAAATCTGTCAAAACATCGCACTGAAATCATTTTCAGAAGTGAAATGTGGACTAGCAGATCTCAGCTGGGGATGGGTCAGAGTATCCAGGCCACAGCCAGTCATGGTGGTCTGCTAATGAACAAAACACACAAGCCCAACAGAACATACTCTCTTTGAAATATAAACATGCTCTATAACTCAGATGTTAATATAATGCTAAGTAGCTAAAGTAATGACAGCTACCCGATGGCTATGGCAAATGTCAATCAAATTTCACCCATAAACTTAGCTGCTTCTTTTATAATTTTACATAATGTAAATGATAGCGCCCCCTGTAGCCTGTAGTTGTCATGGATGTCAAATCTAACTATCGAGACTAAAGAATCTTTATTTCAATAGAGTCCATAAGAGGACATCAAATTGAAATCAGCGCACATGAGATATTAACTGGTGCACACAGGAAACATTTCTGGTGCTCACAAGATAATAGCAACATCCTGCAAACAATGCTACAATGTGCAAAAAAAAAGAACCAAAAACATTGCTTTTGGTATGCAATGATTGCTTCTAATCATGTACGTACATTGATTGTCCTACAGGGTTATATTCAGATAAACTTTGAATCTGGATGTACTTGTATATTGCTGCTCTTACATCAAAAATACAAATCTTTGTGCGTGTCAGGTAAACAGCTAAACTATTAGCTGTGTAGCTGCGTATTCTGTGAAAACTGTGGGCTATATAAACTTTGTGCATAAAATAAACGAGACTTGACTTTGGCTGCACCATGTGTGTGTGTCTCTTTCTGCAGAGACCAGAGGTCTCATTTATGAAACATTTTATAGGGTGTATTAAAAGTGCGCATGCACAAAAGCCAAAAATGGTGTAACCAAAAAAATAAATAAAACCACACATACACACACCAACAAGCAAGTTCCCTTCGTCGATCACAGCTGCACTCAAATATTTGAATACAAGGTTCCTCCTCCAATCCTGCCCTCTACACGCCCACATTCAGCCATAAATGGTCTGTGCAAAGCACCTCGTGATTGTCAATGTGTATTTAAATGAGGCAGCTGATCAATGTTATTGGTCAACAATGGCAACCAGGGAGACCACACAACAAATGCATGAAGCATCTGGAGGAGGACAGGTGCTGATGAATGCTGTTCTGCAAAATCAGAGAGAAACAATTGATGACTTGAAAGAAAAATAGAACAGGATTGAGTCATTTGTGTGGTGTTATGTCTGATATATCAAATACATTTTTTTTTAAAAACTGTTAAAGAGTGAATCTTATTGCAGTCTTAAACATTGCATGACATCCTCGTGGAGTCGTGCACCATGGTGAAATTCCTCTTGAGACTCCAGGGGTCTCATTTATAAAACTGTGCAGGATCTAAGTGGACTTGTTGACCTGTTCTCCCACAGTGTAGGAAAATCTGATGTATCTACTGGTCATATTAACAATGTCATCCAGGAGGCAGGCATTATTGCACTTAGCGCTGGCTGCAATATCCCAGACCTATGGATGATTTCACAGAATTATGTTGTTCCTAAAAGTGGCTTCAGGCAGAGAGTTAATTAATTGTTGATTATGTTAAACACATACCTGTCTGTTAATTTTCCAGGAACCTCACAGTGGTTAACATATTTGAACATCGATGGCATGGCACTGATGGGTCGATTGCTCCAGTACTGGACTCAGTTCAGCACATAGATCCACGAGTAAAGCTTTAGGGAGTCTAAATCAGCATATTAGCCAGTCACCATCATGGGCCAGGTGATCCCGGTGATCTGTGAAAATGAGTTCCTTCCTTTTTCTCCCATTTGCAAGGTCTTCCAGCAGTGCCAATGCATCCATGGAGCAGGAGAGTCACCACAGTATTTAAATGTTTACAGCAATTAGTCTGATTGCCTCACACCTAGTTACAATTTATGTGTTAATCTGTGGTACATGTCACCGTGGTGATCATTGGGGAGAGGAATGTGACAGTGAGAAAACTTTGATGAAATGTAATGTGGACTTTGATTTAAGGTTTAAGTTGGCTTATAGGCCTTATTTCTATTTATTTGAAAGGTCCTTATGGTTCACCAGCACAAGCATAATTGTGGTTTTTACTTCTGATGCTAAAGTCGATCTATGATTACAGTTTGATATGGAATAAAATTTAATGTTTGAGAGGAATCATGATGCAGTGTAGCTTCAATCAATGGGGATTTGCTCTGTTTTTCTGTCTTCACTATATTGTTTTACACCTTACAACTCCCCTCTGTTGACGCTACAAGATCTACTTTCATACTGTAGCCTGAATGTATTTCTCGGTTTCTTTGAATAAATTAATCACTCTGTATAAAAGTGTCTCTTAAAGTGTTTGTTGGGCTAAGGTTTATTTATCAATTTATTTTTTGTTCACTTGAAAAATTAAAGATTTTGAGTGATCTGTCAATTTAAATGGGATTACGGTCAGAGATGTTAATTTGCCGATATTGTTTTCCACAGACATAAGAAAAATCTGCATCTGTCATTTACATACTGTGATTCTATTTAAACCTTTTCTCTTTAGATGAAGATATAAAACCGAAGCCGGAGCAACCTGCTGCTGATGGTTCATCAGGATGTAATGTACCCGAGCCGTCCACCTCACAGCCTCCAAAGACTGAAGAAACCACGCAGAAGACGCCTGAAAAGAGAAATGAGATGACAGAGAAAGCTGTTGAAAAGACAGAAGAGGCAACAGTGATAGCTGCTGAAAAGACAGATGAGACAACAGAGAAAGCTGCTGAAAAGACAGACGAGACGACAGAGAAAGCTGCTGAAAAGACAGAAAAGACAACGGAGAAGACTGCTGAAAAGACAGAAGAGACAAAGGTGAGGCATTTTTCATAAAAACAAAGAATTGCTGAGAAAGCTGTGATTCTGAAAATGATTTTATCTCCCTTTAAACGTTATGAGGTGATCTTTTACTTGATTTTCACTCTGTCAACAGTCTTGTCTCAGTAGATTTTATTAATAAAGATGAAACAACATCTGTTCCTACCTGATGAATTTCTGTGTTTCGCTTCTTCATTATAACGTGATGTTTGGGAAATAAAAGGTATTGAAAAGAAGGTGTTTATGGTTCCCGAGACTTCAAAGAATCCCTCTACAAAGTCATATTCCTGCTTTTATTATCAGTCTAAAACATGCAGCACGTTTGTGACTGTTTAAAGCGACACTCAGGAGCTTTTACAGTCAGTGGGGTTTAAATGGGAAAAAAGAAAAGTGAAGTGACTAACTTCAAAAAGTCAGACATGAAATAATCCTGTCATTTGTTTGAAGGTGTCTCGGTCATTCAGGGAACTGGCCCGTTCAGATTTGTGATGTAGAGTTCTGCTGCATTCACTTAACCTCTGAAGTGGAAGTGGAAAGTTTGCTTTTGTCTTTTGTCATTTTACTTTGCTGTGAACTTCTATCATCATTATGTTCTCACAGTATACACAACATAATTCATTCAACTTTAGTACAAAAATTAATTAATGGTACATTTGACTTAGCTAAGCCAGCTTTTGGGGGATTTAAATAAAATGTGTAGGTCAGATTTGATAAACCACACTGGAGCTTACAACTGTGAAGTCTGAGTTCATGTTGCTTTTTTGTTTACTCCCTGTCTGGTAAGTTTACCAGATTTTGAAAATTCTAATTTGTTATCAGAACATGAACAGTAATTAACAGTTGTAAATGTTCATTTGTGACTGTAATGCACTACAGGAAGTGCTGGGGGCAGTATGGCTTATGTCGTCTGCTAGATGAACATATAAGTCAGTATGAAAGGTTCATAATAAGCTATATACAACATTCTAAGAAGCCAGAAGAGCTAGTTCAATGCTGACTAATATAGAGATCAGTGTTTATGAGCTGATTTTTTACTTTTCTGTTAACTTCTGGTTGGCTGTTAAATTACTTCAGTGTTCCTATCTGCAGTGTAGCGTGGGTCTGTTCAGCAGGTAACTTAGGCCAAATCAACACTGCATGGCATAAATGATCTTTTTCTTCTATGTGTGCCCTGCTCAAGATTTATTCCCAAGAAGGAGTTTTTTTTCTTGCCACTGTTTGGCTGTCCAAGCACTTGGGGGTCATGCTCTGGGTTTCTCTGATGCATCTAGAGACAGCTTGTGTTGTAATAGATTTTATATAAAGAAAATTAAACTGAATGTTTCACAGATCTGACATAACTGATGGATGTGGATGTGGAAGTAATAAAAAAAAAGATCTGTTTCAGGCCTTATTGGCATGTGCAAATATATTAGATATAAATCAGATGCATGTATTTGCATCTTCCATGTAAGTGGACAGATCAGATGTCCTGGAAAATATGACAGGCTCTCTTCTTTAATTTTTCCACTTTAAAACACTCATAATAGTGTCAGTGAGTGCACGTGGCACCAGGACACTCTTGGCGTGTAGTGAGGGTCTGCTGGGAAACATCTGGCAGAGGAACTTATCAGATGGATCTTTAACTCCCACCTCCACCAGAGCTTTAACCACGTTCCGAGGGAGGTGGGGGACATTGATATGAATGGGCCATGTTTCAAATCTTCATTGTCAAAGTGGCTGACTGGGGCAGTGGCCACATAGTCGTTGGTGCCTGTCGTGGTGGCCCCGAACTTGGTGGTGGACACCCCAGGTAAGGGAGGCTTGGTTAGCCTGTTGGATTCTGGAGGCAGCAGAGAGGTACCAACAGGCCAAGTGGACTGAGGCCTTGTCGGTTTCTGACAACTGGGGATGTTATTGGGCTGTGGAAAGGATACTTCAAGGATCTTCTCAATCCCACCAACACGACTTCCATAGAAGAAACTGATTCTGGGGACTCTGAGGTGGGGTTGCTACTGGAGCTGAAGTCACCAAGATAGTTAAGAAACTACATTGTTGCAGGACTTCAGGGTGGATGAGATTCACTCCCAGTTCCTTAAGGCATTGGATGTTGTAGGGTTGTCCTGGTTGACATGTCTCTGCAACATTGCATGGACATTGGGGGAAGTACCTTTGGATTGGCAGACTGGGGTGGTGGTTCTCCTTTTTAATATGGGGGACCGGAAGGTGTGTTCAATTTACAGGGGAATCACACTCCTCAGCCTCCTTGGTCAGATCTATGCAGGGGTGCTAAAGAAGAGAGACCAGAGTTGAACCTTGGATTCAGGGGGAACAATGGAAGGATCATGGGAATTTGCCCAACCAGTCCGCATGTGTTTTGTGACTTGGAGAAGGTATTTGACCATGTCAAACAGGGTGTCCTGTGGGGGTTTCTCCAAGAGTATGGGGTACAGGGTCTGTTGTTACGGGCTACCTGGTCCCTGTACAAACAGAGAGAGAGTTTAGTTTGCATTGCCAGTCGTAAGTCAGAGTTGTTTCCAGTGAGGATTGGACTTTGCCAGGGCTGCCTCCTTTGTCACCAATTCTTTTCAGAAATTTTATGTACAGAATTTGTAGGTGCAGTCAGGGGGCAGAAGGGTTCTGGTTTGGCAACATCAAGATTGTGTCTATGCTTTTTGCAGATGATGTGGTCCTGTTGGCTTCATCGGGCAAGGACCTTCAGCTCTCAGTGGAGCAGTTTGCAGCCAAAGCGGCAGGGATGAGAATCAGAACTTCCAAATCCAGAACTATGGTCCTATGCTGGAAAAGGACTACTGAAGAACTACTGAAAGAATGAGATCATGAATAAATAAAAAAAAAGTTTGCTGAAATGAGTTTCCTCTGTAGGGTGACTGGACTCATTCTTCAAGAAAAGGTGAGAAGTCATCCAGGAGGGACTCAGTGTCAGGCTGTTGCTCCTTCACATTGAGAGGAGCCAGTTGAGGTGGTACGGGGATCTAGTGATGATGTTTCCTGGACACCTCCCTCGAGAGGTGTTCCGGGCATGTCCGACTGGAAGGAGGCCCAAGGGCAGACCCAGAACTCTCCGAAGAGATTATATCTCTCGGCTGGCCTGGGAACATCTTGGTATTCCCCCGGGAGAGCTGGAGGAGATGGCTGGCGATGGGGATGTCTGGGCTTTCCTGCTTAAGCTGCTGCACCCGTGACATAAAATTGGATAGACGGGTGTTAATGGATGGATGGAAAAAGCTTTATTCTTTGCCGACCTCAAAGAATGCTTTGGAAAGTACTGGCATGGTTAACATGTTCTGTTGCATCTTTCTTGAAAAACAAGACCAACTTGAATCTTCCATTGTAGCCATTAATGTATACTGACAACATAGCAGTATAAACATGCACATGCTGTGGAGCTCTGAGAAGACAAATAAAGTTATTTACTACTTTACTTCACTTTATTTTACTTCACTCTACTTCTTCTAGTTCATCAGAGGTTCACTAGAAATAGTGCCTGTTTCTCTTCTTAGGTAGTCCAGTTCATCTATCTTGCACCTTGTATAAATATAGTTATTAGATGTAGGTTGCTGCAATGGACTGGCGACCTGTCCAGGGTGTACCCCTGCCTTTCGCCCGAAGTGAGCTGGGATAGACTCCAGCAGACCCCCG
>JBAMYA010000012.1:5224253-5281142 GCA_037176975.1 Arrhamphus sclerolepis
GCAGAAAAACAGCCCCAAAGCATGATGTTTCCACCCCCATGCTTCACAGTAGGTTTGGTGTTCTTTGGATGCAACTCAGCATTTTTTCTCCTTCAAACATGACAAGTAGAGTTTTTACCAAAAAGTTCTATTTTGGTTTCATCTTATTTTGTCTCTCATATTTGAAGTGTACCTATGATGAAAATTACAGGCTTCTTTCATCTTTTTAAGTAGGAGAACTTTCACAATTGATGGTTGACTAAATACTTTTTCTCCCCACTGTAAGAATGGATGAAAATAAAAGACCTGTATTATGAAGGAAATCTGATGTCATTTTTAACAAATACTGGATAAGTACAACCTTCCCAGGAAACACTGTTTTTTATTTTAAGTGTTTGCAACTTAGGAACTTTATATATTCCCAAACTAAAACTACCATAAAACCTAAATTATCAACAATAGGACAATGTTGTGGCAAATTTTATATTCTCAGATGATTTTTAAGAAGAGAATTAGGACGAGTAAGCATGAATCAGCATAAGCTGCATATGAACCACAATGATCATAAAGACCAGTGACCTAATTGAATATAATGCGCTGATTATGTATTTAGTATAGCATAACATATTATAAAGAGTATGTAATTTAGTGAAATGTCCTCCACAGGCAATTTGTGCAAAATTGTCTTCAAGGTGGAGTTCAGTTGTCCCAAGTTTTCTGATATATTATTATCAGGCTCCAGAGAGAGCTCTAGTTCATATCTGTCTGCGTGGAGGAATGATCTTAAATTGAACATCTCTGTAGAAGACTGGGAGAAGGCCCAGACTCCAAATTATAAGTACCAGATGTAAACTGTTACAACATAAAGGGTTACTAAGGACTTGCATTACTAAGTCAAACTGCATCTTTTCTTGGGGGGGGTGTCATTAGGTATGTCTGGATTGAGCATCTGGGTATTCCCCTCGTACTGCAGCTACTCATAACGATCAGTATGCACTAGTGGTGTGGTTTAGAAAATGCCCCATGACAATGGAAGATAGAAATGATTTATGCGCTTTCCTTTCTGCTCCTAATTTGGTTCTGGCTCTTTAGCTCAACATCCAATTTTCAGCTGTTTTGAAGAGTTGGGTTGTTTGGAAGCTATAATCAACTCTTGTCAGCAAAAGGCACAATCTGAATTATAATGGGGGTGAGGGGGGGTACAAGATGACTGAAACTACTGTGTAAAGTTTCCACCAGTACATCAGCGTGTTAAGTGTGTACTTATGCTAGAGCTGTTGCAATAAAAATGTTTTATTTCCAGCAAAAATACCCCAAACGCACAGCATTATGAACATTTGAGTAAACGAAACTGATGCATACAGCCAAGCATGGATGCATAACCCTGATCACTGCTGGCTAATGTCAGGAAGCAGCACTCATCTTGTTACAATCCAAAGTTCTGCTGGGAAGTCCTGCATTTGTTATTCACATGAATCCTATTTTAGTACTTGACACCTACAAAAAAAAAAATAAAAATTCATAGGCCAATTACAGCTTAGACATAGTAACACCTCCACAGTCGGCTCCTCAAAAAAATGTTCTTAGAAAGTGATCAAAGGAACATTATCAAACAATCTGAGGTGTTGATTTGGTCTTCAGATTCCACAGACAGCAGTCTGATGGGAGTTGATGGTATCAGTGGGAGGTAATCTCCTTCCACAGAGATCTCAAACACACCCCACAGCATCAGTCGATAACATTCCAGGACACTCAGATGTTTTTTTAAGTCCAGACCCTCACTGATCAGAGCTCTTTTGAGAGCATGAAGGCTCGTTATTATTCGGGTGGTCATCATGTTAGATCGGAGTATGTAAACACCCACTTTCTGTTGGGAATGAAATGAAGTGGAATCTGCTTGACTCCTCTGTGGCGTGACTGCTTTTACTGAAGGAAGTTTTTTTTCCTCTTTGTTTTCATTTGCTTTACTCTAATGAACATGCAGTGCTTCTTGATGAATGTCATTAGAAATGTAATGTCACTCTATAGTCACAGAAATATTGAGTTCTTTTCATCCAGGGCTGAAATAATGTCTCATTGTTTGTTTGTTTTTTCTTTGTAGATTTTGGGACCAAGAAGTTAAAAGTGCCACAAAGGAGCTTCAGAAACCCAAACTCGGCAGAGCTCTTATTAAATGTTATGGAAGGTCCTATGGACTGGCAGGGCTGTTTGTATTTTCACTTGTAAGTTCTAAAAGCCTTCTCTTTTATTTTATTGTCGCTTTTTTGCAAGATAATAAAAAAATCAATAAATGATAGGAGATTCATCGGTATATTCATTCAGAGCTTCTTCAGACCCGCTGCGAGATCCTTCCTGCCCACCATCATAACCATCTATAATGAATCTTTGAAGAGACTTAAATAGATTAGATTAGATTAGCTTTATTGTCATTACCCTCATACAGCTACAGAGCAACAAAATGCAGTTTAGTGCAATAAGCAGTAAGTGTATGCAGCATAAATAATGTGATATATACGAGCATGTACAGGTAGGACTTACAGCGTATACATAATATTTACAGATGGAAGTATATGTACAGGTGAAACCAGATATAGTCTTACTAAATTAGTGCAGTATATATCCATGTGAGTGAGAAAAATAAACACAAAGATCAGCTGAGTACTATGAACATATTATACAGATGGATATGTGCGTTAAATGTCAGTAGACTATAAATGGGAACAATAACATAATTCACAATAAAGGAAACGATGAATTAGGGGATATGCATACAGAAGAACATTAAACAGTGCATAAATGATAGCAGGAGCTAGCTGATCTTCCTAAACTAGTGCATACTGGTGCATAGTACTGTGCAAACAGGTTGTGTAAGTGTGCGTGTGCAGAATGGTCCAGTGGTGCACTGGTGTGGTGTACGGTCTTTAGTTAGTGAGGGAGGGAGGAGTTGAGGGGTGTGAGTGAATTGGTGTGTAGGGGTCAGAGGGGGGCAAAGTTCAACAATGACACAGCTCTGGGGAAAAAGGTGTTCCTCAGTCTGCTGGTCCTTGTTCGGAGGATTCTGAAGGGCCTGCCTGATCCATGTGCAGGGTGGGAGGAGTCTGTTAGGATGCTGCGAGCTCTACGTAGGTGACGCTTCCTTGGGACGTCCTCAATGGCAGAGAGTGAAGTTCCCGTGATACTTTGGGCAGTTTTTACTACCCGCTATAGTCCTTTGCGCTCTGCGACAGAGCAGCTCCCATACCAGACTGGTTAGGATGCTCTCGATGATGCAATAGTAGAAGACAGGTGGTTCTTCATCAGTCTCCTCAGGAAGAAGAGGCGATGGTGAGCTTTCTTTAGCAGGCTGGAGGTGTTGGTGGTCCAAGACAGGTCCTCCGAGATGTGGATCCCCAGGAACCTTACGCTGGAAACTCACTCAACGGTTGCCCCGTTGATGTGGCTGGGTTCATGCGTGCTTCTTCTCTCCTTCCTTAAGTCCACAATGAGCTTGGTTTTGCTGGTGTTAAGGAGCAGGTTATTGTCGGTGTACCTTGTGGCCAGGTGCTGTACCTCGTCCCTGTAGGCTGTCTCGTTGTTGCTGATGAGACCGATCACCGGGGTGTCATCTGCAAACTTGATGATGGAGTTGGATCGGTGCACAGGGCTGCAGTCATGGGTGACGAGGGAGTGGAGGAAAGGACTCAGCATACAGCCTTGTGACAGTGGTGGAGCAGGGCTGACCTGACCTCACATGCTGTGGTCCGTTGGTCAAAAAGTCCATGATCCAGTTGCAGAGGGACGTGCTGGTGCCCAGATCTTCAAGGTTGGTGGTTATAAGTACCTCAGCACTCACTTGGACAACAAGCTGTTAATTGTTTTATTTGTTGGTACGGTACGCTTTCCCTTTCTCTTAAGAATAAAAACAGACTACAGGGGGTTGTAAAACAATGTAGGAAAATTGCAGGGATTACTCTAAATGATCTCTGACCTTTATCAAACCAGAGAACTTTGCAAGGCCCGTTCGATCCTGACGGATCAGAGCCACCCTCTGGCTCATGACTTACTGCTGCTTCCATTAAAATGCAGGATAAACAGATTTAAACACTCTTTTGTCCCTGCTGCCATTGCTCTGCTTAATAAGTAGATTTACTTCTATTCATCTCTGCCCTTTGCTACTATTTTGTTTTTAGTTATTTTATTCTGTTATGTTTTTCTCTGCAACAATCATACAAAACAACATTGACAGTGATTGTATGACTGTTTGCTACAGACCAAATTACCCCTCTGGGATAATAAAGATTCCCTGAACGTTGAATAACTTGGAGGGGATGACAGTGTTGAATGCTGAGCTGGAGTCGGCAAACAGTAATGGTGCGTATGTGGTGTTGTTGTCCAGGTGAGTGAACAGAGTGCAGAGCTCATCTCTGCTTCTATTTCTGCAGTAGACAAACTGGAATGGGTCCAATGTGGGTGGGAGTGTGTTCCTCAGGTGTACCAGGAGCAGTCGCTCAGAGCACTTCATGATGATGGGGTGCGTGCTTCAGCTTGTAGCAGTGCTTGGCCTTTTTGACGCCTCTCCTCAGGTTTGCTGTGGATGTGTCGCAGGCCAGTGCATCTCCTGATCTGAAGGCAGTGTTACAGCCCTTCAGCAGGAGCCGTACCTCCTTGTTCATCCATGGCTTCTGCTCGGGGTATGTGATGATCTGCTTCTCTGTCGTGGCACCGTTGATGATGGTGGTAGTATAATCCGTAACAGAGGAGGCGTAGATGTCAATGTCCATGTGAGGGCCAAAAGTGGCCTGACAAGCAAACACAATCCAGTCCGTGTGCTGAAACCTGCCCTGGAGCACAGAGTCTGTTCTCTCTGGCCTCACCTTGATGGTCCTCACTGTTGGTCCGTCACGCTTGATGAGGGGTGAATGTTTGGGAGTGAGGAGCAAAGACCTGACTGTCTAACTGCTAATTTCCCTACATGGATTAATAAATTATTTTAAAATTTAAATATTGATTATTTTAATCTTAAATTAGCTTAATATTGTTCAGAATGAGCTTTTGGTTGACGAATAATTAGTTAATTATCCTGACTATTGTTAATGTAATGTAATGTTATTAATGGACCAATGTGGATATTTCACCAAGAACTTTCGTTCACTGTCTCTGCATATAGGAAACTATTAAAGTGATCCAGCCACTTCTTTTGGGGAAAATAATCCAGTACTTTGAGAATTATCACCCAGACGATAAGAGAAGTCTGTATATGGCATATGGCTACGCTGGTGCAATGTGTGTGTCCACCTTTGGACTGACAATCCTCCAACATCTTTACTACTATCATGTCCAGAGAACGGGCATGAAGGCTCGGGTGGCCATGTGTCACATGATCTACAAGAAGGTCAGTTGAGAATTTGGCTGATTTGGAAAAGAAGTGCAGATGTGTAGAAAAGATGCTGTGAACTCTTCATTCTCTTCTCTCATCAGGCTCTTTGCCTCAGCAATGAAGCAATGGGGCAAACAACCACAGGACAAATTGTGAACCTCCTTTCCAATGATGTGAATCGTTTTGATGAGGTACGGTAAAATAAGCCTGTGGTTTAGCAAATTACACATGATTTAAAACTGTAAAGAATAAGATGAAACTGATCTTGATCATGAAATACTTAACTATGAGGCTTGCAGGTTGATAGAGCTAGAATTTTGATGTGCTTTTCTTGTTCCTAAACATTTGCTTGTGAATTTATATGTTTTTTGAGAGTAATATTTCTGTGAATCATGTTTGTTTTTTGTTTTTGCTTTTTTTTGCACATTTGTGGTCATTTTTAATCACTGCCTCAACAGATTATACTCAATCTGCACTACCTGTGGGTGGGACCTCTACAAGCAGTGGTCATCCTCGTTTTTCTTTGGTACGAGATTGGACCCTCTTGTCTCGCAGGTGTGGCCACAATTGCACTCATGCTGCCTGTGCAGACATGGTTTGGAAAGCTCTTCGGCATATTTAGGTAAGAAACAAGAAAGGTTCTCTAATATTTTCCTTTTCGCTTCTAGTGCATGCAAACACAATGTTGGGATTATAGAGGAAAAATAAACTGGATCTGGGTTTCTTTTTGTTTTTTTTCTTTAACACAAGGATGCATTAAGATATGGAAACTTTTGATCTTGGTGTGATCTCTGCAGGGAGTTCACTCCCTCTGATAATAGGAACGACCCTGAATTTCCTCCATTTGTTGGCAGTTATGAACACCTGGAGCTTTAAATGTGCTGAAGTAGTTTGTTCATGGTTCCTAGGTCTCCGTAAACACTTTCTAATGGCCCTTTTCCAGTAGTACCTACTGGGCTCTGCTTTAAGGGTTTTCCACTAGGTCATAGTACTGACTTGTACCTACTAGACTGGGGTTTCAACCGGACTGAGTCGGGCCAAAAAAGCAACATCACCAGGATGCAGGCCACTCATTGGCCAGAGAGTGACATCACTGATGAGTCCTGAGAGCGACTCCTTCACTCCCGCCATATTTAAAACTCTGCAACAGCGAATGTGATTTACTTTGCCTTTACAACTTTATTTTTACAACTAAACTTTGATACGGCTAAAAGTGGCGGGCAAGCCTTCTCCGTGGTGCAACGAGGACGCCACAACGGCCTTGTTAGTTGTTTTTGCATATGTGACCAGACTTGTCGCATATAAAGATGTCACCGCCTTACAGTGAAGGCCCCACCCACATCGAGGTGGTACTGAACTGTAATGAAAAACGACTGAGGCCGAGGTGAGTCGAGTTGAGCCAATCCGAGCCAAGTAGGTACTTAGTGGAAAAGGGCCATTAGGTCCTTCAAAAGTTGTTGGAGTGGACACAAACTGACCTATTGCCCGTGCCACTTAGCCATTTGAAGGAGCCCTTTTCAAATGTAGTGATATAACCGACAACTGGCAAGATGGGTGTGAAATCAAGGAAGCATTTATATATGTGCTTTTACCATAAATTTCAAATGTATAATCATTACGGCCAGTAAATTGTCTAGGTTGATGTTTCAGTATATTAAAATCCAAATTTGTATTTCAATGTCTTGTTTCTATCCATCTAATTATAATGTTCAGTAATGACGTCTATCTGTTATCCCGTTTACATGAAAGCTACCAGAGACTACTGTTGATGCGTACTGTAATTCTTGAAGACATGTCCTGCTTCAGTGGAGTCGTTTTTAACAACTGCGCCTTAACACTCAGTTCAGGGGGGAAAGAGAATTGGGTTGGCGCTCTGTATGCTAGCAAGGATCCCCTCTATAAACTCATGTCCAATCTTATTATCTTTACTGGCATACTTAAACACTTGGAGAAAAACTTAGATCAGAGGTGTTATGACTTTTCCAGCCTGTACTGTGATCATTTTAGCTTGTTGTTTTCATTAAAGGCAGTGGTTCACCTGTTGTTTTTTTATATAAGTCAGTTGAACATTTTGTGAGGCAGGTTTGACTTGTAATGAGCTTATAATTGACTCATTAAAAGAATGCTGCATGTTGGGTGTAACTGATTCCTGGCAACCTCAAGCAGACTACAAAATAGTTTATTTAATCTTAATTTTCTGCTACATCCCATTGCTAAACAGGCATAAAAAAAAGGAAAAAAACACACACACACACACATATATGTAGATAGTTGCATAATTTGTATGCATTCAGCATTTACAAGGTCCAAGTTTCAAGACCCAAGGGTAGTTGTAGTCTGTTTCTTACATGAGACTAAAGAAACTCCTACTATCCAAACTTGCGCACCTGCAGAGTGATTGTGTGCTGACACTGGGTTCATGACACAATCCATCATGCAACATAAATTATTACTGTTTCAAATACATTCAGAAATGCAATTATCTGAATCCAGTTTAAGCTGTTTTGCGGTCTCATATCAGTTGTTGAATATGTAATGCCTTCAAACAACACTATGGCACCACAGCAGGTGTAGTTGGATGTGTTCAGATTTACTAAATAAGAGCTCTGGCTTGCAGATGTTGAATGGAATGTTCAAATTGCAATTCTTTTTTTTTTTTTTCTCTTCTGGTGTCTTGCAGGAGCAAAACTGCTGTACTTACTGACAGTAGGATCCGCATCATGAATGAGGTGGTGTCTGGCATCAGGATCATCAAGATGTATGCCTGGGAGAAACCACTTTCAGCCTTGGTCACTGAAGTTAGAAGGTAAAGATCTCTGGAAAAATAAATCTCAACTTAATCATAATTTGTAGTTTGGCACTGTTTAAATACTTAATGATATTTAAGGCCTATTCTGTTTCTGTTATTGATGGTAAATCACCTTTATTGGCATCTGCCAGTGCAGTGACCAGCGCAATCTGTGCAAACAAAGTTTGAAAATGATTATTGTATCAAAGCACTGTCAAATATCCAGATTGACATTTTAAAAAAAACAAAAAACGGATGGTTGTGTTGACAGGTGTTGTGCTCAAATTATTACTCAACAAAATACCTGGATCAAATAAACTCTTACATAAGTCCTGTGAACATGCTGTTGTTCCCCCGAGGCCTAAAGGTGGATGATTTAAGGATCAGCTATTAACGAGTCTTGGACTGGAATCTGTTCATCATAGTTAAGTGAAGCCCTTTTGAGTTTTATCTTGTCAGTGCTACACATTGTGATCGTAGTAGTTTTTATCCTGGGGCAATAATAAGACGGGATTCAGAGGGAAAATGAGGCCACAAGTTCAGTTTACTATGAGCGTGAATCACAGGAAATCCAACTGCTCGCAGGGTTCTCCCCACCAAAGAACGAGGGTGGCACAGCGCCACCGTCCTTTTGTCTGAGCCCCCGTTGACATATATTTACCAAACTTTTATTTATTTATTTTTCTACCCATTTTAAGCACCGATCTGCCTCCCTGCAACTTTTGTTAACTCATGTTCCCATCTCTTTACCGACTCACCGCCGGTTCTTCATTCACTCAGGTTAATGAGCCCAATCTTCCTACCGAATCACAAATCACGAGTCCGACATCGCGAGTCCGCTAGCTGCTAACGCTAACGAACTGGCGTGAGTGAGAGCAGACATCGGCGTAACGGAATCACTGCAGTGATTTAGCTGAACTGAGTGAGTGACGGACTCAACCGGACAGCCAGCGGAGCCAAGTCAGACGGACTCGGTTCAGCTTTCCAGTTGCTGAACCAAGTGAGATGGTTGCACCGACTGAAGCATCATGGACTGACGTGGTTTTGCTGAACTCCAGTCATTGATTTATTGAATAACAAGTTAACCCTTCCAAACTGGTGTCACTGGCAGCACCACCGTGGTCTCAAAAGCTGGGGGGAACCCTGGCTCTCATTGTTCCATGGCATTTAACGGATGGATGTTTCATCATGAAAGGCAGGAGTCAAAAAATCTTTGAAGTGAAACTAGAAGCTTCTAAACATTAGAAGCAAATCTTGTCATCTTAGTGTCGTACAGTTTTAGATTGATAGTTGAAAAGGAACACGCTGGACATACCTGCACAACAGGACGCTTGATCGTAAACTTTACCAAGGTGTTTCAAACTCCAACTGGATATTTACACATGAACCAGTAGAAGAATAAAGGGCATATTCTGCAAAAAAAAAAAAAAAAATCCAAAAGATGACTCTTGTCTTTCTATAAAAATTAAAAGTAATCTTACACCTATAGGAAGACTATTTAATGACGCTCACATGTAGCTGTGAACGTACAAGTCACACTTGAGAAATATCACATGAAGCTATAAATACCACGCATACTGTAAATTACAATGTTGCAGTGAAATCACAGATCTGAAAATCTTTACAAACTCAGGACTACAAGAAATATCAGACATTTACAGCAAACAGGTCACACTTACAGGTATGTGTGCTTATTTTACACATATCTAAGTATATTGCAGAGGAACAGGCATGAATTTGTCTTTGATTGTAAAAAGAAAAACACAAGTTCCATTCATTGGTTTCTAGTGAAACCTTTTTGGAGATTGATCTTACAGAGATACTGTCATGTAAATACGTTTTACTGTCGATCTTTAACCTGAAAAAGAGTGTTGGATAATAAATTACAGACGTGAGTGAAGTAACACTTTAACACAGGGGTGTCCAAACTCCAGGCCGTGAGGGACGCTTCCCTTTTTTTCTTGCTGTCTCCTTCGTTCATGGAATTTAGTTACTCCCCGTTTGACTTTGGCAGCCATTGCCAGAGGCATATCTAAATCATCAATGTTATGCTCTGTGAAATGAAATGTCTACTCTGACCCCAAAAAAAAAAGACAAAGAAATGGGCACATACTTATCATAGCTGAAAATATAATATAATACAGATGTTAATGTAATAGAACACTCATCCAGAAGTTTTGCTTCTGTATCTTCTTGGACTCTCCACCAGTGTATTGCAAAAAAAAAAAAAGAATATACAGTAGAGTTTATTTTATCTGTTTGCTTGCAACGCTTAGAATAAAAGAACAAAATATTCCATTTACAGCAGGTCTCAGATCATTTGTTTCGTACTTAAAGTCTCTTCGGTGGCGGCGCTGCTTTTAAATAATCGTGAAATGGTTGTTTAGTTGTCTGAAGAGCACAGTGACAGTAAAGGCATCTTAAATCCTGGGCTTGGCACCTCCTTCCTTTGGAGATATCCCTCCTTCTAACCGGCGCAGTCGTTCAGAATCCTTCCCTTTTGCAGAAAAACGAGCCCACAGGATGATGCAAACCGTGTTTGATGGTAGTAATGAGGTGCATACATCCACACCATTACTGGGAGACAGTGGAGGGTCTGGACAAATGAATCAGAAGGGTGGCTTCAATCATTTTAATTTTATTTAAAGGTCTGTCACATTTTATACCATCTACTGTGCTACAAACTGAATATGTGCTTGGTCCTCTTCTCACAGTTCCCAGTACACAAGATGTTTTTCTTGTCATGGGGTGTGTGAAATTATCAGACAATGTGACTGGCAAAATCTTTCACTAGACTTGTTTATCTGGCCTTTTTGAAATAATTACTGTTATATAAGGAGTACGAAGACAACGCTCATATACTTAATGCTGTTCAAGTAGTTCTCTTTGAATCAACATGGTTGTCTGATCTGTTGTGCTGTTGCTGGAAACCTCAAACATGGATGGTTTTTTTTTTGTTATTTTGTTGAGTTTCAGCTATTTGTAAAAACAATGTTGGTTAAAAATGAGGGCAGCGTTAGTAGTTCAAAGCAGAAGCAAATGTTTAACCTCTGAAAAGTTTCTGGATTCTCTCTTTAATGGAGGTCTAAGGTTTGAATGAGTTATTTGTGAAAAGAGATGTCCCCTGGCTTTTCCTCACCAAGTCTTGTGGTTTAACGCATTTTTAATGATTTTAAATGAAATTGTAGAGAATAACCCCTGGTGACTGCCTAATGTTTAGGTTTTAAAGCAGGGGCCAGAAGCACGGCTGCAGCTATAAAACTTAAAGCAGAGCTTCTCAAACTTTGTCCCAGGACTCGCACGTGGTTTCATGTCTTATTTATCTTTACAGGAAAGAAATCAGTCAGGTATTAAAGAGCTCCTACCTGAGAGGGCTCAACATGGCCTCGTTCTTCGCTAGCAGCAAGATCATCGTCTTTGTCACCTTCACTGTCTACGCTCTCCTGGGTAACACCATCACTGCCAGCACTGTGTTTGTCACCGTGTCCCTCTACGGCACAATTAAGCTCACGGTGACCCTGTTCTTCCCTCTGGCCGTTGAGAAGCTGTCGGAGACTGTCGTGAGCATTCGCAGGATTAAGGTAATTCAGATCTTTTGTAAACCGCAGTAATAGTTTCATAATTGGGAAAAACCTTGTGTGACTGAAGGGAGGTCATACTTTTTTTTCTCCCATCATCTCCACAAAGTTCCCTTACTTTTTTCTCATCCTGCCATTCAGAAGTGTGAGCCCTATCGATTGGTTATGTAATTTCATCCCCTGTGATATTCTTCGACCACCTTCCGTGGCTCAAGGAAATGGAGTTGAGCCCCCATTGTTCAACAATGCCTGCTGCTTGGCGTCAGTTCCATTTGCAAATGGGACGCATAAACGATACTGCTTTAAGTTCACTTTGTTACTTACGTGTAAAAGATCGTGTGCTGCAGACCCTCCTCTTCTGGAGGCTTGTGCAGCAAACAGACGGAGTTCACTGCTGCTATCAGTACAAAGTGAAATGGAGGAACACTGAAGTGATTACAAAGAAAAATCTGCGTAAAGCTGGAAAGAGTTGCAGTTTTGAAGCATAAATCAGTCCGAGCTGTTTATAAATGGACGCTGTTTAGAGATTCGGCTACGACTTGAGAACATAAGCACCCCACAAAGAAAACTCCAAAGACACAATCGAAAAGAAGAAACAGCTAAAGGTTTATGGACATCACTGGAGCTGGAAAACATCTCTGTTCAAGAGTCTATCATAAGTCGATTATTGAGTGGGCAGGATGTCCATGACAGGATGGAACAGAGGAACCCTTTAATGTCCAAAGAATATGTTGATGATCTGCAACTCTGCTGGGAAGAGCTGCTGGTCTGGGTCTGTCTGAACGAAGGAGATCCGCCTCCACAGGTGCGTGTGATCCTGACATTCAGTCGCTGTCTTTGCAGGTGTAAACCAGCAAGGTCTGGACTGAAACAGATCCATGCTTAGTACAGCAGCATCTCCACCTGCTGAAGCTCAGCAGAAGTTGCATGATATAGCAGGACAGTGACCGTTCATGCCAGACGACCTCCAAATGTCTGAGCTGATGCAGTTCTGCAAAGAAAGAAGTTTGTGGTATCAGCTTAAGCACATTTCTACTATGTCACTGAATGGATGTAGTTATAGTTTATGGTGACATATACTGCATTTCAACAGTTGCAGGAATAAACGGTAAGAGTAAGTTCAGCTCTTACTGTGGCTCCGTTTCAACAAGAACTTTACATAACCAGTGAACTGAGTTCTGCCTCAAGGCGATGTAGGTGAGGCTCTGCCTTTTAACATATGGGATTATTAGCTGGCATGTTCCGCAGAAGGAGTTTCAACCCCACAGGAAGCTTTTAAATAACGCCTGCAAAAACATGACAAACAGTGACAACAGAAGACAACAGACTGTATATCTGGAGTTTGGCTGTTGTTTTTAAAATTGTGAACTTTTTCCCAGAATTTCCTGGTGCTGGAGGAAATTGAGAGAAAAAACGTTGGGCTGCCTCTGGAAGCAAAGAAGGAAAACTGCATTGAGACTGAGAAGCTAACTTGCTACTGGGATAAGGTACACATTGTAAAAATGAAATATTATTTCCAAGTTTTACAACAGTGAGCATGGATACAAAAAATGTCTATATGTTCTGCCAGACTTTGGACTCACCATCACTGCAGACTATTTCTATCTCAGCAAAATCACATCAGCTTGTGGCTATAATTGGTCCAGTGGGAGCCGGAAAGGTCAGTAAATATATTTTAACTAGCTTGCTGTTCAGATAAAAGGTTGACTTTCTTTACTGTGCGTCACTTTTTCGACACCTTATATGTCCATAACACTCATGTTGTCACCAGTCGTCCCTGCTGAGCGCCATCCTGGGAGAGCTGCCTTATGACACGGGGACGCTGACGGTCAAAGGCCGGTTGACCTACGCATCCCAGCAACCCTGGGTGTTTCCAGGAACCATCCGCAGCAACATCCTATTCGGAAGAGAGCTGAATCCCAAGAAGTATGAAAGAGTCTTGAAAGCGTGCGCTCTGAAGAGGGTGAGATGTGAAGCCGCTGCACGATCAGAACGATCACACGCCGCTGACTGCTGTTGACGGCGCTGAGTTGCTGGAAGGCCGCACAGAGCTCACAGACCACATCTGTAGTCGGCAGCATTGTTTTGGTAGCATTTCTGACTTGGACATGCGCTCCAGCTTAAAAGAAATCAGCTGCTTTCATGCAACAAAATATAGCTGCAACCACAGAAGTGATATTATTATAAAAGTATGTTTTTGAGAGCCACTGTCAACGTTATATGGTAAGAAAATGTTATGTTTAATAAAGTTACCCCAGTGTTTTTCCATTTTGTTTCATCAGTCACAGTAAACTGCTGCTGTTTCATAAGCTACATGTTATAATAGCTTCTGGCTGTCACATGAATCTGTTAAAAGCTTTTTTTTAATTTTATTTAACGCACATGATGTATTTATCTTAAGCTGACATTGTTTTTGAATACAGGACCTGGAGCTGCTCCCAGACGGAGATCTGACGCTGATCGGAGATAGAGGAGCCACGCTGAGCGGAGGACAGAAAGCTCGAGTCAATCTGGCGAGGTGCGAGGCCATGCAGCAGGAATGCTGCCGAAACGTTGCATGTCCTCATCATCTCCCTGTGTGTTTGATAGCCTGTCTGACTTTGTAGGCAAACTAATCAGGGGAAATATGGAGTTAGGTTCATTGAAATGCCTTTAAATGTCACTGTACATTGTAAAATTAAATTAGGGAAACATTCTCCTTGAGGTGCGAAGACATTCAGCTGCATACACGCACGTGCATACTTTAACATGTAGGTATTAATATGTCGAAGTATAAGTATAAACGTCAGCAGTGAAAGAGGGCTCGATTGCACTGGTTAATACGGCAGAACAGCGTTTTGTTTTTCTTCAATGATCCATTAAGTAAAAACAAATTACTGCCTCAAAGGAGGCATGTAATATATATATATATATATATATATATATATATATGTATATTAAAAAAAAAAGTATGACAGTTTGAATTAGTCTGTGATTTTGTTCCACGTGTTACATTAATCCAAATAAAAGTGAGCATACTTTTCTTTGACTTTACTTTGTTGGTGGTTGTTTCAGGGCTGTGTATCAGGATGCAGACATCTATCTCTTGGACGATCCTCTAAGTGCTGTGGATGCAGAAGTTGGAAAACATCTGTTTGAGCAGTGAGTGGCAACCCGCTCGCTCCTAAAGGGCCATTTGACTCAGATCTGTTTAGGCTGTAATTCTAGAGCACGTGATCCATACTTACTGTAAATGTGTGTATTCTTTTGTTGAAAATGTGAGCATGCTAATTATATTAAGGGACACGGATGTAAGGATTAAGTGCTGTTTATCCACCTCCATAAATCAGTTTCTGTTAATAATGTCTTCTTTTGGAAATCCATATACACATTAGCTGCTGTGTGAGAGTACAAACATGTCAAGACATGTTTCCTTTTCTTTTTGTTCTTGCTTTAAGTTTTAAGGCCCCACTTAGTGAATTCAGTGATACTGTATTAATTTATGTAACACCCTCCCAGAATTTTACAACCTGAAAGGTTGTAAAATTAAAATCTGTGCAAAAGGATAGAGTGCCTGTCAGGCAGTAAATTCACACTTCAAACTGAATAGCAGTTAAATATTCCAAAATATACCCTAAAACAGTTTGGGAGACCCGTGAAAGTAAACGATTAGAGGAGCAGTAGACACTTTCTGGCCTTTACCAGGAATGTGAATGAACATACGGTTTGATTTTGTTGTTTGTTTGGTTTTTAATTGTGAAGAACAAAGTGACATGACTCAGAGGCAGATGCAGTATATTAAGAGAAGGATGTCAATCATAGCAACCAAGTTTATCTCAGCTTCAGTATGAAAAGAGACAGATAAGCAGTGTATTGATATTCTGTTGGATGGATTGATTTGTTACACAAACCAATGGATTTTAAAGCTGGTGTGGTTTTTTGTTTTTACCTCATCAACATACTGTCAGACTGGCAGGACTTAACTCCTGCTGAGGCAATTGGGGGGGGGGGTCATAAACAGCTGGAACTCATGTGTGGAGAAGTAATATAAAAAGCCTTGTGAGAAGAAGGAAAAAAAATAGACCTAAAGAAGTAGTGCATCTTCCAAAGACGAGGAGTCCCATTGCTGAGCCTTGGAGTATCCCTGTGGAGACGCAGTTGGAGCAGATATTTGTATTCATCATGCTACGTTGAAAGAAAGCCCAGAGAGATTTCAAACAAAGTGTTATTTGGCAAAGAAACTTAATTTAGACAGGGCATGGGCATTTATTGACAGTTCCTGAACCAAGGACTCAGCTGCATCGCTGGCAGTCTTTAAGGCTTCTTTGATCACTGAGCTGTTTCAGTGTGGTGGCTTCTCTTAAATCCAGATTTATCCGATCAAAGAGGTGTGGCAAATGCACAAGACAAGATTCGTAAATGCACAGGACAAGATTCACACATGTATTTTTGATGCACACGAATATAACCCGATTTACAAACGGCTTCTGGTCTGTGGACTTTGCTGCATTTGTGAGTGAATGTGTGATGTGGAGGTGTGAATCTTGACCTGTGCATTTGCGAATCATGTCGTGCATTTGCAAATAATGTCGTGCATTTGGAAATCATGTCGTTCACATTTACGAATCTTGTCCTGTGCATTTGGAAATCATGTTGTGCACATTTACAAATCTTGTCCTGTGCATTCGTGCCTGTTGAGACTGTTCTAACTCCATATGAGTGTAAACGGTTTGTCTCCAAGAAGGTCTAGTTTTCCTCCCCTTTGTGACTACTTCATATCCTTTTATGCAGTGATCCTTTCAAGCCAAAGCTCCTATTTGCTAAACAAAATATCTTATTTCTCTCTGCGTTCATGATCAGGTGCATCTGTGGTCTGCTGAAGAACAAGTGTCGCGTCCTGGTCACACATCAGCTCCAGTACCTGAGGGCAGCTGACCACATTTTGGTCCTTAGGGAGGTTTGTAGCCTTTGACAAGAAAATCACAGCAACAAATTAAAGCCTAACGTATTAGAAATCAAAACATAAAACATGAGAACGAAAATGCAGAATCTGTGACCGAGAAATCAAAATCTGTAAACGAAACGTCAATCATCATCTTTCTCGGTTAAACTTTTCTTTTCTCAATTTCAGTTCTAAAACCGTCTCAGATTTCAAACCGTCCTTCTCAGTTGCTCTTTTTCTTTTATGAGGTTGCAATTCTGAAATAAGTGTCAAATCAGCGCCCCGTCAATCAACGGCAGAGGGGGCAGGACATAGCCGAGATCTAGTAGCTCATTGGCTGCTGAATGACTCAGCATTTTACATGTTAAGAGTACCAAACATCTGCTGATAAATGTAGTGACTTTATCCCAATATTTAGTGGGTAATCAGACGAATTAAGCATTTTCTTTCTTAAAAACAAAAGCGACTAACTGACTTCAGCGGGGGCTGCCATGAGTCCCTTCGCCTTCCAAGAACACTCGTATCAGAGCTCAACCATGTCCCGCCGCCTCTGCTGCTGATTGACAGGCTTTGATTTCTTGGTTGCTGAGTCTAGCTTTTGATGTCATAAGAAAATATTCAGCTTATCTTTGAGTTCAAAGTTTAGAGTTTATTCAGTTCATCCAGCAGTGAACTTTATATTAACCTTATATTCCTTATTTCTGCCTCATGTAGTTTTTATGTTTTTGTTTCCAGGGTCACATCATGGTCCAGGGAACCTACCATGAAATACAGAGCTCCGGTCTGGATGTGGCGTCTTTTCTAAGAAATGAAGAAGAACGCGAGCAGTTGCCTCGATCAGTTGACCCGGACAAAGTGTCTTTAATGAGCCAGAAGACAAATTTCTCACACGGTTCACACTCTTCTTACAGCAGCCTCCTGCCATCAGACAACAACGGCGCTGAGCAGCTTCCTGTAGGTATATTTACAATATAAAAGAAGCTTTTCCCAAACCTCTTAGCATAGGATAGCAAAGAGACAGCAAGCTTCAGTTTATGTTGCAGTAGAGCTCACCAGCGCAGTTAATCAAAGAAATGAGCTTCAAATCTCACTATTTCACCTGCAAGATAATTTTGTTAAGGGTTAAGCATGGTTTAAGACAGATACGAACCATTTTCATTCTTACACATCTTTTTACGCATGTGTTGCTCAACTATCTGCCTTATGCACAGCTTGTTATGCGTGTTATATTAACGCGGGTCATTCATTGCCTTCAAACATACAGCGTCTCTCGTGAAACTATGAGAAGGTTTGGTATTTTGCAATATTTCTCAAGAACCCTGAAGACACAGACACATGTTATACTTTGGGAGGAAAAGCCAGTAAGAAATGCCACAGATGACAAGCTTATTTTTACCCTTTCTGGATGCACAAAATTTATGCGTCTTTGGCTCTGAACAGCTGACGTGAATTATGCGCCTTTCCGTTCTTACTTGTTTTTGCAGATTGAACCAGCTCGCCCCATAGCAGAGGAGACTCGAGCTGAAGGAACTGTTGGCAGCCACATTTACCTTAAGTACTTTACTGCAGGCGGCAACACTCTGGTTTTGATGGTTATAGTTCTACTCAGCGTCATAGCAGAGGTAAAATCATCACACATCTGGGATAATCTGAAAATTTTGCCTTTAAAAGTAAGAAATCCACTCATAATTGCACAAATCCTACTGGTTGAAGTGGTGTTTTTAGGGTTGTGACGGAAAGCTCCATGCGTTCGTTTAGTTTATTTAACCACAGAAGTTAATGAGCTCAACATCTACACAATACAACAATGTGTGTAATAAGATTTGTTTCCTTTCTGAACTTGCTGGTCTTTATTTCTTTAGGTTTCATATATCCTGCAGGACTGGTGGCTGGTGTACTGGTGAGCACTTACATGTGGATTTTAATTAATGGGCATTAATAAAAATGTTCTCCTTGTTACGCAGAGCTAATTTTGTCTCCCGTCAGATTATGTTTTGTCTTTTGCTGTGACGGGTTTGTTTTGTCCAACTGAACAGGGCGAAGGAAGAGTTTTCGAACAGCACAGTGACTCTTGTGAGCATTAAAAATGGCGTCAATGTGACTCACTCAGAGAGGGAGTTTAATCTCACCTTCTACCTCAGCATTTATTCAGGTGAGCTTCATTTTTCACTCCAGTGCACGAGAACTGCTGTCGGTCGATGCGTTTGAACCCCTTCCTACAAAGCTGAAAAGCAAAAAAAAAAAACTGATCGGTGTGCGTGTCCTCTTGCTTTGACATGTAGGTTTGACAGCAGCTGCTGTTGTCTTCGGTTATGTCAGGAGTTTAGTGATATTTCACGGCTTGGTGAAATCTGCACAGACTTTGCACAACAGCATGTTCAGCGCTGTTCTCCGCACACACGTTCGCTTCTTTGACATCAACCCCATAGGTGAGCCCCGCTCCGAATTTCTTTTTATCATTTTCTCATCTAATTGCATCTCCTGTACCTCCAACTTCAAAAGCCTGTAATTTCATGACAATAAGAATCAGCTGTGTGCAGATCAGTCAAGTATAATATGGCCACTTTAAGACAAATAAAACATACTAATTAGCTGTTGGATGTCATTCTTGTGGTGAAAGTATGTTTTGTTCTTCCCTGTAGGAAGAATTCTCAACAGATTTTCCAAAGATATTGGCCAAATAGACTCCATGCTACCTATTACCTTCGTGGACTTCTACCAAGTAAGAACTTGCTCTTTCTTTACGGCGTCTGTGCGCGACGTCCTAACAAGAGCTCCTCTTTCATTTCAGCTCACCATGTGATCTTTCTCTCAGTTATTTTTACAGAATGCTGGTGTTGTTGCAGTAGCAGCCTCGGTCATCCCTCTCATCCTCATCCCCATCGTCCCTCTGCTTTTATTCTTCCTTTACTTGAGACGCTACTACCTCCATACGTCGCGTGATATCAAACGCCTCGAGTCAACAAGTATGCTCAGTGATTCTGGTGGTGTGAAAATGTGTATTAGAGACTGGTTTAAACTGTCCACAAAACTGGAGTTTGACACTAATGCAGATTTCATACTTTTCCCATTCTTTTTTTTTTGTTGTCTTTTTAAACCTGTCCTGCAGCTAGAAGTCCAGTCTTTTCCCACCTCTCTTCGTCCCTTCAGGGTCTGTGGACGATCCGAGCCTTCAGAGCTGAGGAGAGGTTGCAGAAGACCTTTGATGCTCACCAGGACCTCCACTCAGGTTTTACAGGCTACTTTCTCCTGTCAAGTTTCTCCACTTGAAGTCAGCGATGAACTGAAAGGCTCCTTTCATGCACTGCTGCTGTTATCAGCAGCATCTGCTGGTGAATACAAAGTTTCTGTGTTTTGGTAGCGTTCCTGATGTTTTCGTCTTCATTTCAGAGGCGTGGTTTCTCTTTCTGATGATTTCACGCTGGTTCGCACTTCGCCTTGACAGCATTTGCTCCATATTTATAACCCTCACAACATTTGGCTGCATCATCTTCAGAGATGGTGAGGAGATCTTTCATTCACCATCCAGCTGAACTCTCCGTAATAATCTGTCTGTTCAATAATATAATTACTTTTATTAAATTAGAACAGTGCTGTATTTTTAGCGGCAGACATGTCTTCAACTTGTTGTTTGTTGTGTTGTTTACCAGTTGTATCTTCTGCTTTAAATGGATTTATTCCTGCCTTCACTGCAACAAATTCATGTAACATTCTGTACATTCTTTATGTTGATGAGCTGCAGCATCTGAGGTCACTGCTTATGTTGTTTGTGTTAAAACACGTCTGCGTCTGTCAAAATATCTGCTTTCAAAGACGCGTTCACGCTTGCTGATGGTCAGTTGAATAAGTAAATTTAATTAGCAGCGTCCGGCTGGAATCATACTCGTCTTTTCCACAACTTCTGGATTTGGAATTAGCGAATTTTCAGCTAATTTTCAGCTAATTTTCAGGCCTGCTAAGGCCCAGATGGTTTTCATCATGTCGAGACCAGTACAATCTTAGAACTGAAAGAGGCAGAATTTTTATTTTTCATGTGACCACACTGGTTTGAAGCTCTCAGGGGGGCGTGAAGTAAATGTAAAGCGTATGGTGTCTGGAGGAATGTACTGCAGAGCAGCAGGATCATTTTTACCGTCCTCCTGAATTCCTCATCTTTAAATAGGTCTGGAGGCCGGACAGGTGGGCCTGGTGTTGACCTACGCTGTGACACTGGTGGGAAACTTCCAGTGGACAGTCAGACAAAGTGCAGAGGTGGAGAACATGGTAAGAGACGATTATAAAGAATCCGTCCCATGTGAAAACAAACTGAAAGGACTCCACAGCGCTGACATAATCCTTCTGTTAGGTGATGCCTGGAAAATGTGCAAGAACGACATGAGTTTTGAAATTATACAACCAAAATGTTCAGCTTTAGTTTGGTTTTAATTCACATTTTACGTCAGGTAGCTTTCAGTCTTTTTGATTTTTCACCTGGAATACAGATGTTTGTTTTAAAGCAGTCTCTTATGGGTCTGTTTTACACCAATAACTCTCACTTCGAGGGAAGACTGCACACATTGATGCTACGCTTCTCCAATAAGACACCAAACGGGCAAACTCGAACTTCCCTCATTAGTTTTCCAGTCTGCCAGAATATTCAGCCTTTTCTCTTGATCAAAGTCTGATCTTATATTTGTCTGTCGAAGCAATTCAAGCTCCTTTTTAACATCCAGCAGGCTTCATATCTAACTGAACAAAGTCAAACATCTTTGAGTAATTATTCTAATGAAGGATCTGAAACAGTGCTGGTAGATGATTGGATGAGTGGAGAGATTTTATGGGTACTTATCTTTTGGTCTTTGAACTGGAAGGTTCCCATGATCTACACATTTGTTTGTTGTTCTGCTTAAAGTGATCGTTTGCTGCGCAGATTATAAATGTGTATATAATATAGATGTATACATTTTTTTTGTAATGTTGTAAATGGTGGAAAGTGGGGGAGGAGGGAAAAAAAGGATTTGTAAAGAAGCTTTTATGTTTTCAGATGACATCAGTGGAGAGGGTGGTGGAGTATACAGAGCTAGAAAGTGAAGCACCATGGGAAACTAAGAAGCGCCCTCCCCCTGAGTGGCCGAGCCGAGGAATGGTGACCTTTAACCGGGTCAATTTCTCCTACAGCTCAGACGGTCCACTGGTCCTCAAAGACATCAGCGCCACGTTTCAGCCCAGCGAGAAGGTGAAGTGTTTTCGTTAGCAGACAAACTCATTCTGTTTTTCACACTAGAGGTTATCATCATACACCCCCTTTACATTAAAGTAAACTTTAGAACCTCAGTTCATGTCTGAACTGCATGCAGTTGCATGGGAGACGCGATAGCGTGGCTTAAAACCTTTTATAAGCTGCCGCTATGAGTCACAATTTCTTTACATTTTGAAAGACTAATAACATGACACAGAGAATGAGAGCAAAAATCTGATCAGCAATGTTGGAGTAAACCTGAAAACACTGCTGTCACAAATGCATGAAGCCAGCGTCTGAACAGTGATGTAAATATTGGTTCTTTCCTGTGAATCAGGTTGGGATTGTTGGGAGAACAGGCGCTGGGAAAAGCTCCCTGATCTCAGCTCTGTTCCGCCTGGCAGAGCCTCAGGGGGAGATCTACATCGATGGCGTCCTGACCACTGATATCGGCCTCCACGACCTGCGCCAGAAGATGTCCATCATTCCTCAGGTGAGCGTCAACTCCATCCTGTGAAGCACCGTGGTGAAGGTATGATAGTCTGGGGGAGGCTTTCCATCCTCAGGAGCAGGTCAGGGCATCAGTTGATGACCTTTTTCTCTGCTTCTTTTGGGACTAAAATGATGTTCCAGGAGTTTCTCATTTATCTGGGGTGTAAATAAATACTCGCTGTGTTCAGATATGATGTCATAGTTTAAATCCTGCAGGCTCCTTCCCTCCTCCAGCCTTTTCCTGAGCAGTGATGAATGTCTCGGCATGTTGCCATGGTTGCTGACTTTGGCAGACAGAAGGCCTTTTACAAGGACCTCCTGAGCAGCGGTGGATTCAGGTCTCTGATGTCTCCCTGTCTGTCTCTCTCTAGGACCCAGTGCTGTTCACAGACACTATGAGAAAGAACCTGGACCCCTTTAATCAGCACACTGATGAAAGCCTGTGGACAGCTCTGGAGGAGGCAAGTAGCTCATTTTTAAGATATTTCCTGTGTTTAAACATTTGATATGTTCTTTTTTGAAGAAATTTGGGTGACTAAGATTCATTGCTTAGTTTTTCTATTCATATTTTATGCGGTCCCCCAACTACCTTGAGATTGTATGATGCATTTTTCTCTATTTGACTGATTTTTTTTTATTTTTTCTCCAAACTTCACCCCCTCCAGGTGCAGCTGAAGTCTGTGGTGGAGGAGCTTCCAGGCAAGTTGGAAACCGTTCTGGCAGAGTACGGTTCCAACTTCAGTGCAGGTCAGAGGCAGCTGGTGTGTCTGGCCAGAGCCATCCTGAGGAAGAACCGCATCCTCATCATCGACGAGGCCACAGCCAACGTGGACCCCAGGTTACCCCCCAGAGCTGAAAACCCTCTGAATGTACCTCACACGCTGAGCTCAGCTCAGGTCTTTCAACACACGTTGTCTCTGCAGGACAGACGAGCTGATCCAGAAAACCATACGGGACAAGTTCAGGGAGTGTACCGTCCTCACCATCGCTCACCGCCTCAACACCATCATAGACAGCGACCGCATACTGGTGGGCCTCCTCTTCTCATTTTTACTTGCAGTACTTTTGCTTTGGTTTGAAAATTTGTTTTAGAAGAAATTCCCAACTGTGCCAATATCTTACATCACAAATGTCACAATCACCTGAATCCAGTCACAGATGTGCACACATTTACATTTCAGTGTGGGAGCTTCACATTGCGTAACAAATTTTTGCAGCTACATGTTAATACTTTACATGTTGAAGCATATTTTGATGCCGTCAGGTGCGTTTCCTAAGATCAATCGGTCACTAATCAGCAGCTATACTACCGTTACCGCTCATCTACGCTCGCATTCTTTGCTGTTGGCTTCTATCCTTCGTGAAGGTGCTTGACAGTGGTGCCATTCAGGAGTTAGACCAGCCCCTCGCGCTGCTGCAGAACAGCGAAGGCGCTCTCCACAAGATGGTTCAGCAGACGGGGCAGGCGGAGGCAGCAGCCCTGCTGGAGTCAGCCAGACAGGTGAACATGTCTTTTTTTTTTTTTTTTTTTTTTTAAACTGGGTTAATGTGTCCAAGTTATTTGAAATCACAGATGAGTTTTCCTCCACGTTTCCACAGGCAGCACAGAAACCTCAGCAGTCCTGACGTGTGACCGTGGAACAACAACGCGTTATGAAACCTATAAAGTACAGAGCTCAATGGTGCTATAAATGCAGGTAATGCTGAAGTTGAAGAATATAAGATGCCAAACACAAAAATCTTAGCCATATTTAAAGGACCAGTATTATAAGCTTGAGTATTACACTGGAGCCACTGAATCTATTTAAAACAGTGAAACAAAACTCAGCTTAGAGCCAATATCTCACTAAAATAAGAGCAAGATTTATAGTTTATAGTTTTATGATTTTTAACCACCACTGTGTTTGTAGAGCTGATGGACTACCCTTGGTTTTTAATCTCTGCTCAGTCCTGAAGCTCAGTAGTTTTAGATAAGTTGTTTTACATGACACCTGTTTAAATGTTCAAACATGCAGCGTTTTTGTATCCTGACTATATTTTTGTTCTTGTTATGCAATAAATTTTATTCAGATTGTGTTGTGATCATGCTGCATGATTTTCTTTCAAATTAAAACAACTTGATGTTCTTTTTGTTTGTTTTGGGGGGGATAAATGAAGTGCAACACAAATTAAAAAACAAAACAAAACAGATTTTTACTAAAATCTCAAACATCTGCATTTACATCATTTGCATTTTTGTCCTGCAGCATTTTAACTGTACAAACAAAGGCAGCGTTGGATAAAGATGCACTTAAAGTTACATTTGTGTTTCAAAAGTGGTGCAAATCAGAAATAAGGCACTGGTTTTGTTTTTGTTTTGTTTGTTTTTTTGGGGGGGGGGGGTTATGAGGCAATCTCTCCAAGATAAATATGAAGCACAGAAAATAAATAGTGCTCTTCAGGAACAGTTTTTCAGCAGTAATTTCCAAGCGCTTGGCGTGTGAACGCCTGGCCCGTCAGCCTCCCCGCAGGTCCAGTCCCTCCAGTCTCCTCCTCGGCTACAGCGGATAAGTGCATTGGCCAGAGGCTGGACCTGCACTGCTCACGTCCAGATTCTCTTCGGAGCTGTCTGCTGCAGCACCGCTTTGAGCTCACAGGGCCGTTTCAAAGATGACCAAGTTGCCGTCTGCCGTTTCCGTGTGTCCATTGGCTATGCTGGGACGGCTCCTGCTGTTGTAAGCCTGAAGGGGCGTTTGAATCGGTCATTTCCACACACACATGCACAACTGTTTGTGTTTAGGTTTTCTTCTTCTTCTTCTGTAAGTCAAACTCACCTGCTTAGCTGCCTCCAGCAGGGCTGCTGCTTCCTGTTTGCCCGTCTGCTGCACCATTTTGTAGAAGATGCCATCTGTGTCCTGCAGCAGGGTGTACGGCTCGTCGTAGGCGTGAATCCTCCCTGCATCAAGAACCTGGGGATAAAAGAAAAGAAAAAAACTCTGCTTTGACTACTGATGAAAGTACTGAACGTCGTCAGGCTCAACTAGCTTCATTACTTTAGTAGAGACGTGAGGATATAGTTGCCTTCTTCACAGGCTGACGAACTTAATTCCAGGTTGAACTCTTGAGTAGGCTTTGATTTTGTTCACTCAAGTATTGAAAATGAGGTGCTGAGGGCTCGATGGTGTAATCTGTGCTTAAACTTGAGCTTGATGGTCATTTACATTCTCTACACAGAAAACCTGAAGCCAACCCACATTTCACCACGACTCCTCCCATCTTCCTGTGAAATAACTCAACATTTGAACTAAACCGTGTGCTGGTTTACTTTTAACTGGTTTAGCAGCAGCCGCTTTGTGCTCACCATCCGTGCAGGACCTGGTTGAGAGACCTCTGAATGTTTTCTGCTTCATGGCGTGAACGAGACCTTCTTAACAAAAAAACAACAAACCCTCGGCCCGCTTCACCTCTAAATATTAATCTTGTTGAAACTGAACCTGCTCAACTTTTTGTCTGTGAAACCAAAACAAAACCACACATACCTGTGGTCTGGGAGTCGTATTGTGAAACAGTCTGAGGCCTCGGGTGGGACAGGAAGTCTGTGACATTCCTCACAACGTAAAGATTCCACAAACTTTTTGGTTTTTTTTACCCTTTAGATCCTCAATGTTCATAATAAAACGTGACACTAAATCTGAGGGGAGTCAAGTAAAACGCAGTTTTATTCATTTTCACACTAATACTTCTATAAAGTTAACAGCAGTAAACGTCCTTGTTGCTTTTTTGTTCAATGTCCCCACCCTTCAGCAGTGATGCCACTGCACCCTCGCGTCTGGCTGACGAGCAACAGGAACAAAGTAAATTTGCGCAACCTAGGGCTGTGGTTTAATGTTTGAGGACCTAATAAAACGCAGGGCGTGAAAAGAAACCGAAGTTGTACAGCACGTTGAGTTTTACACGACTAAACTTCTGAAACTGGATACGCTCCAGGTTTGTGACAGTAACTTCCTGAAAGGGGTTGCTCTTCCTTGGAAAACACTGCACGACTCAGGGTTGTACTTGGAGGTGTGAGAGGTGTGAACGATGACGCACACGGTTCATCCGGCGCCATGTCCAACAGTCAACATCTGCCTGTATAACCAAAACGTATCCTGTTCACATTCCTCTTTGTGCGGCTTAAAAAATAAACAACATCACCTGTTCCTACGAGTCAGCGTTACATGGAAACTAGAGAGGAAAAGCACATCTCCTCTAAGCTCTTCAAGATGTTTTCATGACTCGTGGGTTTCAGGATCAATCCGCACGCCCCCCCACCAGTCACGCTGAATAACATTTCTCAGGAAAGAACTTTCTTCAGGATATGTTTGAATGTAAAAAAAAAAAAAAAGTTTAAAACCACTCCTCTGCACTTAAGCAAGTCTGAACTACAACTGGTGACCGAGCTGTTAGTATTGCAACATGCGTGAACTTCGTGGGTAGGGAGACAGCATCCTTAGCTGTTTCATTTCTTGGAGACATTTTCAGACGTATTAAACTTCCACTAACAGTGTACAGAGAGACGAGCGTGTAGGGGATGAGCAGCAGCCCCTCCCCTCTCCTTTACACACTAAAAAGGAAAAAGCGCCGTTTCCAGGACTCACCAGTATGCGGTCGCTGTCTATGATGGTGTTGAGGCGGTGAGCGATGGTGAGGACGGTACACTCCCTGAACTTGTCCCGTATGGTTTTCTGGATCAGCTCGTCTGTTCTGAAATAAAGCAACCAAAGAAAAAGGATGAGATCATCCCTTCTTCTGCTCTTACATCTGTCAGCTACTGATCAACTGGGTAGAAACATCTTTTACAGGGCTGAGTTGGAAAAGCATCCCAGTGGTCCCTGGACCAGAAAGGTGCCCTATAAGCATGTTGTTAAGTTGCAGTACCTCGGGTCCACGTTGGCTGTGGCCTCATCGATGATGAGGATGCGGTTCTTCCTCAGGACGGCTCTGGCCAGACACACCAGCTGCCTCTGACCCACGCTGAAGTTGGAGCCCGACTCGGCCAGTTCAGTCTCCAACTTTCCAGGCAGCTCTTCCACCACAGACTTCAGCTGCACCTGCAGGAGCATGACAGGAGCGGGACCAGTGCTCTGTGGTGAGTAAACGCTCTTCCTTTGTGACCTCATAGTTCCTCCTAGCAACAACTGCTTATTTAAGGTCAGTGCTGATGTCTTACCTCCACTGCACTGAGTTAAACTAATTAAAGCTTTATGTGCATAGAGGCCTGTGTAAATGCAGCAGGATGCTACTTCCCATCCAAAACGTCTGCAGCAGTTGGTTTTTCCACATGTTACTTTAGTTACTGACCATGTTTAACATCTTGTAGTTCACTGGAGCCTGTTTTGACTAATCCTGAAGCCTGGTAAGGTTTGATGACTTTATTATGTCTTTATTGAACAAAAAAAGAAAAACCTACAAGTATGCAGGAGTAAAACCTATTTAGCTGCCACAAACCTCCTGAAGGGCGTTCCACAGTTCCTCATCTGTGTGGTTGCTAAAGGGGTCCAGGTTTTTCCTCATGGTGCCCGTGAACAACACTGGGTCCTGATGCCAGAACAGGAAACAAGACAGAAGCTTTTAAGTCTGCAGATGTGTCACAACTAGCTGAGGACATTTAATGTTCTTCTAAACCAGTCAGGATCAGATTCTCAACAACATGTACATGCATGCAGATAAAAAAGGTTTTATTTGAATGACCCCTGATGTTTCCATCATGAAACCCAACATCTTTCCCCGCCACTAAAAATAACAGCTTTACAAATAAAGGCTCGTTTGTTTTATGAATGAAGATCTTTCACCCTTCATGACTTCTGTCTAAACAGCCTGTTGTCCCTTTCACTAACAATAAAGCATCCTATTTCAAATCAGCTTTTTTTCTTTAGATGGGGTGTGGGGGAACCACGAGGTTTTCTGCAGAACAGCATCACATTTGTGTTCAGAGGATTAAAATAGCAGCTTCTATAAAGCTTCAGTTGGCTGTTAAAAGCCGTTTTTACACAATAAATCTGTTCTAACATCCCTTCTGCAACACTATGATCTCACTGCTTGTGTTTACTGATCAAATGAACGTTTCCAGCAGATAAAAAGGTCATCAACTGATGCCCTGACCTGCTCCTGAGGATGGAAAGCCTCCCCCAGACTATCATACCTTCACCACGGTGCTTCACAGGATGGAGTTGACGCTCACCTGAGGAATGATGGACATCTTCTGGCGCAGGTCGTGGAGGCCAATCTCAGAGGTCACAACGCCGTCAATGTAGATCTTTCCCTGAGGTTCTGCCAGGCGGAACAGAGCTGAGACCAGCGAGCTCTTCCCAGCTCCCGTTCGCCCCACAATCCCAACCTGAGACACGGGAGAAGATCAGCTCATGATCGACGGAGTCAGACGGGATTTGTTGCTTTCAAATAATTATTTTTCTTTTTTAAGCCAGACCTTCTCTTTGGGTCTGAACATGGCTTTCAGGTTCTGCAGCACCAGCGGGCTGTCAGCGCTGTAGGAGAAGCTGACTCGGTCAAAGGTCACCAGGCCTTTGCTCGGCCAGTCGGGAGGGGGCCGCTTCTGGGTCTCCCAGGGTGCTTCGCTCTCCAGTTGAGTGTACTCCACCACCCTCTCCACAGACGTCATCTGTGCGGCATCAGTGAGTTATTTAAAGCAATAAAAATAAATGAAGACAGAAAAGGCGAGCATCTCACCATGTTCTCCACCTCTGCACTCTGCCTGACTCCCCACTGGAACATCCCCATCAGCGTGACCGAGTAAGACAGGGCCAACCCGACAGAACCAGCATCCAGTTCTGATGGAACCAGGAGAAAAGAAAGACTTTCACCCTCCTGATGCATCGCTTCCCTTCACAGTATTTCATATGACATTCTCTGGCACCCTCTGGTGGCTCTACGTAGGTAAAACTCGCTCTTACGGTCTCGTAGCAGCAGGCAGCCGAACGTGGTGACTGTGACAAAGATGGAGCAGATGCCGTCGAGACGGACCGCGAACCAGCGAGAGGTGGTCAGAAACAGGAACCAGGCTTCTGCTCGGGTTCATTTAAAAATAAGAAATAAGTAAATAAATGTAATAAATTTGGACATTCATATTGATGAACACCTAAACGTGCTGATGAGAACCTGAATGCAGGTCCTGATGGACATCAAAGGCTTTCTGGAACCTCTCCTCTGCTCCAAAGGCTCGGATCGTCCACAGACCCTGAAGAGACGAGGACAGGTGGGAGAAGACCGGACTTCTAGCTGCAGGACAGACGGAGACGTCAGGGTTGGAATCCATTAAACTGTTTATTTTATGGATAAGTTGCTGTGTAAAACACACATTCGCCCTGTGGGACACTCACTGGTGGACTCCAGACGTTTGACGTCTCTGGAGGTTTGGAGGAAGTAACGACGCAGGTAGAGAAATATGCCGAGGAGGGGCAGCACAGGAATGAGGATCCAGGGGATCACGGATGACGCCACGGCGATAACCCCGAGAATCTGCAGGAACACCTGCACAGAGACGACAGAAAACACTCAGCACAGACCGGTGAGATCACACATCTGGCCCAGCTTTCACTCCTCTACTGGCTCCGGTCCAGTTAATGTTAATGATTTGCTGCTAAATGACTGCAAAAGACGAGACTTGGGAAATCAGAGACATTCATCTCAGTCACATCTCTGCAGAAACTCCACCCCACCCTTGCTGTGTAACTGCTCTGTCTGCCCTCACCTGAATGAAGTCCACAAACGTCCAAGGCATGATGGAATCCAGCTGACCGATGTCCTTTGAAAACCTGTTTAAGACTCGTCCTGAAGTGAGACAGGACAAACGTCAAACCTTAAAAGCAGCGGTTTTGAAAATGTGCAACCTTATGTGTCCTTTAGGAAGTTAGCAAAACCATGAACAGTGACTGATTCATTTTAGTGGTGTGATGAATGCGTGTGCAGAAGATGGACCAGCATCAGGGGCTGGATTATCAAAGTAATAAAAGAAGAAGAAGAAAAAAAGACTGTAAAGGTCATGTAGAACCAAACCAGTCTGACCGAAACATCATGAACAATTATTCTGTGAAATTAATGAGAAACCAAACTTGGGCTAAAGCCTCAAGCGCTTACAAACTTTTTCTCACCGATGGGGTTGATGTCAAAGAAGCGCACGGGCGTCCTGAGAATGGAGGTGAACATGCGGTTGTGCAGGGACTGCGTAGCTCGGACCAGCACGTTGAACAAGAGGAGGTTCCTCATGAAGCCAAAAATGATGGTGGCACCAGTTAAACCTGGAGAACGAGGGGAGCGTCAGAGCAGGAGACACACTGGTCTGAGTGAATAACTGCAAACCGTCCACGCATACCTGCATAAATGCCCAGGTAGAAACCTAAATCCAGCTCACTGGTGACGTTTGTTCCTACCACACCGATGGTGTTGTTGGTGTTAGCGTTTAGCAGCTCCTGTTCGTCCGCCCTTATTGGATCAGAAAAAAAAAAATCATAAAAAATTAGGAAAGAACATGCAAAACACTGAAGAAACGCTTAGCAAAAACAAAAACTGCTTCTTCTTTTTTTTTTTCTTTTTACCAATAAGCCAGCCACCAGTCCTGCATGATGTATGCAACCTAGAAGGAGGAGAAAAGAGGAAACATTTAAGATTTCCCTTTGTCTCTTAACTGCACCCGATGAGTCAAATTATTCTTTTAAGTGATGATCTTTGCATGTTTACTGGTGAACTCAGAGGGGAGTGCGTACCTGAGCCAGGAGGTTGATCAGTAGGACGAACAGCAGCATCAGCATGCTGGCTCCAGCTTTCAGGTATTTGTAATACAGGCCCACCCCGATGTTTCCCTGAGCTCGACTCTCCTCTGGCACCGTCTGCACCGCCGGCTCCGCCTGTGACCAGCATATGGACCCGCAAGCATCAATCAATATGTTTAAATGTTAATTCATTCTGTCTCCATTCATTAATGGAAAAAAAGGAAAGTTTCTATTATTTGAGGTCATCGGTCCTCCACTCCATTACATTACAGTATAGAACCAGCAGGATCCACTGGTCTCTGATGGTGACTTGATCCTTCTTCAGCAGTTTTGATTGAGACATAACAGCTTTTGCAACAGTTTCGAGGTGACATCATCATAAACCTCAATAAATCACAAAAGGTATGGACTGAACGTCATTTCCTGCCTACACCGGGAAGAAGCAGCATCAGCAACAACTCTACGCACCACCAAGCATCGTTTCGTGGCTGAGCTGAAGTACCGACGTCAAGGCAGGAACTTGTCTCAACTCTGTAAAAGTTACCCAAAGTTCTCAATGCACGTTTGATCCTGATGTTTGAAAGCCCTCTAAAACTACCTCAAGACCTTCAACTAATGGAAACCTGCCTCATAAATAACTTAGAAATAAGCTGTACCAACCGGCAAGTGGTCTCCATCTTTGACGGACTGGACAGAGGAGGTCTGGGAGAGTGCAGAAGTCTGGGACAGCGTTCTGGCTCTGATGGGAATCTCTGAGGTGGGCGGCGGCTGCTGCTGCTGCTGCTCTTCCTCCTCGTCTTTCTTCAGCAAGGAGGTGAAGTCCACTCCAGACCGCTGAAGCTCAGTGTAAGTTCCCTTTGCTACCATGTGACCCTGACAGAAAAAAAAACAACAACACACCATTAACAACCCCGTAATGTGCTGCATTACAAGGCTTTTATTTTGAAATTCTCCACATTCTCTATTGGAAGTCAGGCCAGGACTGCTGGCAGGCCGGTTCAGTACCTGCACCCTCCTCTGCCATACAGTTAAAAATCTTTTAACTTTCACTTTCCATAATCTGCACATTTGTTTTGAGTTTGGGGTTTCAGAGAGGTCTGGGAATTCTAACGGGAATCAAACCTCCTTGAGGACGAGGATCTGATCAGCTGCCTTCAGGTACTGCAGCTGGTGGGTGACGAGTATGCGAGGCTTGTTCTTCAGCACGCCGCAGATACACCTGACGGGGGACAAGGAGGAAGAAAAGAGCTCGTTGGTTGTAAGTGACGGTTAACGTGTGGTTATGTAACGGCAGGAGGGACTCTGGGAGGAAGAGGTCAACAGGAAGGGACGGAGCTGAACCTGGCTCATGTCTTACTTCACTGCCAGTAAATCTGTCCTGGATTGTTGTTTTCCTTTTGAGGATTGTTTTTCTGTAAAGCAGCACTACATGAAGACTATTAAATAGGGAATTCTTGATATCCGTGACTCCGGTTTAAACAATGATGCAGAAAGCAGCAAAAAGGAAACGACAGGCTACATAACAACAGCGCCACCCTGTTTTCTACAGAAACTTTCTCCTGCTTTTATCTGACTTCAGAGGTTTCCATTCTGGCTTTGAGGCACTCCGCCAGCACAACTGGAAAATTTTGCCTGTTTAATCTCCTGAGCACGTAAAACTCAACCTGGCACCTAGCTAGTGGGAACACACACAACGTCAGCGGGGAAATGATGAGAAGAACTTGCGCAACTGAGGTCACTCACTGTTCGAAGAGGTGTCTGCCGACCTCAGCGTCCACAGCACTCAGAGGGTCGTCCAGGAGGTAAATGTCTGCATCCTGATACACCGCCCTGAGGATAAATATGCACTTTATCTCAGCTTCCGACTGCGTAATTTCTGGAAAGTCTCTTGGTTAGAAACCCACCGCTTGTGTCCCGTCAGTCAATATCAACCGTTAATAACTAAACATTTAGTATTCAGGCTCAGATGGCCACCATGGGTTTATTGTTGTTCAGCAGATACGAATGGCGCGTCGTCCTCATACCTGGCCAGGTTCACACGAGCTTTCTGTCCTCCGCTCAGCGTGGCTCCTCTGTCCCCGATCAGCGTCCTGTCCCCCTCCGGGAGCAGCTCCAAGTCCTGCACAAAAGAAACAACCATGATATAAACCTAAAATTTGATATTAGGGTAACGTGAAAGAAGGAGAAGAAAAAGAAAAAAAAAAAGACATGGAGGGAAATACACATGTTTTTATCCTCTGAAATTATTGAATTATAAAGTCTAAGCTTTTTTTCTGAATTCATCCCCACCTCCAACCACAACATTTAGCATAAATTTAGTCGTTTTTTTTTTTTAACAGGCTCCAAGTATGAAGCGATGAGCATAAACATCATATTATATAGTTATATTTTCTTCATCTTGGGCTGTGATAAATTTTGATGATAATCCTTTTTTTAATTTTTATTGACAAGTAATTAACACGTAGTCACCGTCTCATGAACCCTGCTACATCACATTATGTAACTGCATATACAACACAGACTGAGTTCATGATATGATGGACAAATGAGTCACACTTTAAGAAAAAAATAAAAGAGGAGGATGGTTTAGTGCCAGATATTACTCAACGCATCGTCGCCCAAACTAATCCAATACACGTTTTGTCCCGTCGAAGGTTAACGATGCCGTTTATTTGGATCATTCAGCAGAGTCACAGGACTCGTGAGTAACTCATTTACGGTGGTGTCTTCAGTGACCTCCCCCCCAGGAAGGTTAGTGAAGATTAACAGGTGACAGCTCAACCTTTACACCTGCTCTTGCAGACAGATTCATTTCGGGTAGCTGATTTTTTAAAAAAAAAAAAAGGGGAAACAAACACACACTGCCGCCTAGTGGTGGGTGGTGAAAGTACAGAGCAACAGTAACGCACAAGTTTAAATACCTGAGATGGTGTAAGTGCGTTGCTGCTATGCAGGAGCATAGATCAGGCTTTAGAAGGTTATTTAATTTGTTTGCTTTAATCCAAGTAACTTGGTGAGTTTGTTCATTACTTCTTGGTCAAGCGTCCTTTGAACACTGAGAAAAGTTCAAACAATGTCTCGTTTCAGAACACGTGAGAATTTCCTCCTCACTGGTCGGAGGTGTCTGCTGTGTGAAAAAAAAAAAGAAAAGAACAATGTAGGAAGTTCCTGTGTTGATGAGGGGCAGAGGAATGTCACGAAAGCAGCGTCACAAAACACACTACTCAAGGTCGTTTGCATTACCTATTTATTTAGCAGCAGATTCTGAAATCACCTCTTTTTGTGGGTCTGATTGTTTCAATCTAAACCCAAGTGAAGCACTAAATAAAGGAAAAGCAAATATGTTTTTATCTGAAGCTGAACCTGGTCCTAAATAACAGGCTTCTCTTTGGCAGCAATTATAAAGTTTAAAAAGAAAAATACTTTTTTTTTTTTTTTTTGCATAGTGTCTCATCAGGACATCCCTACAAACAAAACTAAGTAATACATCAACATGCTAACTGTTAATATTTAGCAACTGCAATATTTTTGGGGGGGATGGTGCGTTCATTCAGAGCATGTTAACGTTGGAGTGGGCGGAGCCAAACATGCATGACTGACTTTGTTTAAATGCACCTGGATTTAGTGAAAACAGTAGTTTTTTTTGTTTTGTCTGTTTATTCAGCCCTCTTTCAAAGTAAATAAAGCCGTATTTGAGAGTCACGTTATTTTAAATATTTAATCCTGTATTTACTAACACTGTAATGTGCGCATGGTGTGCTGAAAATGAGAATTTTACTTCTGGTTAAAATGAATCTCACCCTTTTTAGAGCGCAGGCTCTGATCACCCTGTCATACTTATGGGGGTCCAGCTCCTTCCCAAACAGGATGTTGCTGCGAATGGTCCCGGGAAACACCCAGGGCTGCTGAGAGGCATACGTTAGCTGACCTTTGACCTTCAGCACCCCTTTTTCAGAAGGAAGCTCTCCCAGGATGGAGCTTAGCAGTGACGACTGGATTATAATGAAACACAGAGAAAAGAGGCAGAATGTGAGCTGACGAGGCCCAGCTGCTCAACCTACCCACTAAAAAATAAATAAATAAATAATATACATATATATATATATACATATGTATATATATGTGCATGACTGACCTTTCCAGCTCCCACTGGTCCAATTACAGCCAAAAGTTGATTTGATTTCAGGGTAAAAGAGACATTTTGCAGAGATGGAGCGTCCAAATTCTGTAATGGAAAGAAAAATAATGAGATAAAGAAAAAATTAAGAAATCTGACCAGAAGAGATTCATGTCGGCACCACAGTATAGTTAATTTTATTTTTTCCAACCAAGGTTAAAACGAATACGTTCACCTTCTACAGGTCAAACCCTCAAGTTTTTATTCCCTACAAATGCAGATGGTCTCACTTTGTCCCAGTAGCAGGTGAGGTCCTGGATTTCCACAGCATGATTCTTGTTCTGGTCTTGTTCTGGTGGCAGAGCGGTGCTGTTTTTTCTGACCTCATCCAAGACCAAGAACTCCTTAAAAAGAAGAAAAAATAAAAATAAAAAGTGCGTCAGTAAGATCTGAAAGTGGGCCGAGAACCACGTAAAATGTGGGGTCCTCCAATAACAGCAGTGAGCCTTTCTAGTCCAGAGACCACTGCAGGCGCTTCTATAATGCCTTTAATTTCATTTAAAAATAAAATTGACTCTTATGTCATCTGTTGAAGTAAAAGAAATAAAAAGAGATGCCAGACTTTGATGAATGTCAGAGTTACGCAGCTGGACTATAGAAAGAACAGCAGTGCAGATACTGAATAATAAAAGTACCTTAAGAGAAAAGATATTAAAGAAAAGAAGATTATGGAAATCTGATTGGATGCAGTCACAAAAGCGTTTTATCTCTTTATGAGTTCTTTTACTAGAACCAAAGTCAAGCTTTCATAAACACTCATTCAAGGTCAAACATTGACAGAACTTCTTAACTTTACAGCAGCAATTACAGATCGAATTATGGTGTGATACAATCGACATCCACGCATGCTGACCTCATCTGTTCTTGGAAGGCATTTGAAGTTTTGGTTTTAAAGCAAAACAAACAAACAAACAGAAAAAGTAAGCATTGTACCTGAATCCTTCGAATGCTGACTCGAGTCTCAAACAGCTTCTCGATGGCACTTGGGAAGAAGAGTGTGACGGTGAGTCGCACGGCTGTGTACAGGGACACCGTAACAAACACGCGACTGGCCACCATCTGATTCCCCAGAAGGACGTAGAGGGTGAACGTGACAAAGACGATGATCTTGCTGGCACAGAAAAAGGACGCCATGTTGAGCCCTCGTAGGTAGGAACTCTTCATGATCTTGGAGATCTCTTTGCTGAAACAAAAACAACACAAACACAGAAAACCACATGAGATGAATATTCCTGGATGACTGTAGACACGTGTTTGGGATCGTACTGATGAGCTCACTTTCAGCACCAAAGCTAGTTATTCCTAATCTGCAAGTATCAATAAAAAAAATCTCCAGACTATATCGATTAACTTCTGGAAGCTTGTGTAACGTGTTGAATGAAATCCGGCAGCATGAAGCAATATCTGGTTAAATCTATAATCTAACCTAGAAGGTCCTTAAAGCAGATATTCAAAGGAAGCCTTGTCAAAGTGCTTTCCAGATCTCATCTTCTAATATGGACTAATGTGGAATTTCCAAATGTTTCAGATAAAGTATTTTACTTGTGCTGCTTTGTAAAAGTCCTCAAGGCATGGATGTGGCAATCCTTCTTACTTTCCAGTTAACTGCAGTGTTTTGAGTCATACTCTACCTTCCCATATGAACCGAGAAACAAAGCCACTCAAACTGTTCAGCTGGGACTGAAATATTTTTTCATGTTTTCTATTCTTTTTGCGATTATTGAAGCAAATCATCCATAATAAATATTTAAGATTGAGATGGATTTGTATGAGCTACATTCACTAGAATGATACTGGGGTTTATCCTTCCTTTCTTCCTGAGGAACGCAATTAAAACATCTAATAAGTAAACCCTAGTCTTTGATCTGATCTGATCCTGCAGTTCAAGCCTGCAACACACTCCAAACACGGCAATTATGGCAAAAGGCCATTTTAACGACGAAAGGCTGAATTTGAGGAGACACATAGCAAATCCAGTTTGTCAGAAAATGTAGAAGAAAATCATTGTAATGGTTTAAAAAAAAAAAAAAAAAAGAGTTATCTTCCCTGTCAAATCGCTTGATTTGACTCTGCTAAGAATTTGTGTAATTTCATAAAACAATTCAAAAGATGCAAAAAAATAAAGGGCAACAGCATTAGCCTGAAGCGGAGATTTGTGGTCCCTCAGATGGTAGCACATCAGGAACCGCCATACAACAGAAGCTGATATAGCTACACCTGGGAGAGGTTACCCTGGGAAACCTCTTGTTAAACTTTTTTAATACAAATAAAATGATAAAAACTTTAATTAAAAGAACCAGGAAATCTTTATCTTGCAGCATCAGCATCTCTGAGCTCGGAGGAATCTAGGGTGGACCATCTCCCAGTGGAAAATGCAAGCTGCTCTCAGATAAATCAATATGCCGGATCTTTTTTTTTTTTTTTTTTAACAGAAGAAATGAGAGCTGTGTGAAAAGGACCACACTGTCATGAGTAAAAAAACATCCCCCAAACTACGCTCTGTGATAGTAAGAGATTTTATCGTTGCCTTGGTAAAACCATTCATGCAATTTTTTTTGTCCTCCACAGATGCAGCAGCTGTCCTCCCCATATTTATTGATTTGTTTTCCCTCTGTCTTTCCTTTTTCACCTCTTTCTTAAAAAAAAAAAGCATTAATGCAGAAGTATATTAAGATTTCAGAGCAGCACATGCTGCCTTCGTAGCAGAGAACCGAGTAGGAATTTGTAATGTTGCACACTTTAAAAGTGCTTGTTGGAAGAGCGCCACCTGACACATTTCATAGCTCGGTATCCTGCTCGGTATCAGGATGACTTCAGTGTTGTGAAAAATTACAAAGGATTCACTGGAATGTGTTGCAGGCCTGAAATCAAAGACATGTCGAAAATTAAATTACACAAACCAGACCAAACCATCTGCAGTGAAACAGAAGCGCTGTATATTTACGACTTACGGCGCTTGTTAATTTCTCATTTTCTATACCTTTCTTTTTATTGGTTTAATGTTTTTAACCTGTATCCTGTGTGTATATTTAGTATTCTTTGTATTTGTATTGTGAAGCTCTTTTGTGACTCGTATCTTCGAAAGGAGCTATATGAATTAAATTTACTTACTTACTTTTCTAATTTGGGGGTTTATAGTCATTTTTCATCAGCTGCTATTAGCATATAAAATAATGATCAAGATAACAGAAACCTCTGAAACTTCTGTATTGTGTAAGGAATAAAAATGAATGCAGCAGTTAAGCTGCAAACAAGTTTAACAAGTTAAAAGCTCTTGAACACTTGTCTAATGACAGCAGATACGTGCAACTCAAGGTTTGTCTGAATTTATTAGCAGTCATGCTTTCCAATACTTAGGTGAGGCATGCTTAACATAGTCTAATTCAAGATCAATCTGGAAAACAAATACCATAAACAGGCCCGTCAGGATTGGAGCATTCATTCATGGCAAATGAAAGTCTGGTCTGAATAGATTAATGCTTCGAAAAGAAATATCAGACCTGCTATGAGAAGCAAAACTGCAGATTTGATCACGAGTTTCACCATCTGTTTTTTGCTGGTTTCCAGATACATCAGATAAAAATCAGCCATAGCATAATCAAAACAAGTCTATTTTTATTTATTTTTTTATATTTTCAAAAATATCCCCAGTGCAGGAGAAACTGAAGTACAAGAGCGCTTTCATGTTTTACCTTCTGATGTCAGAGACCAGAGCACTGAATGGTTTTTCCCAGGCGTACATCTTGATGATCCTGATTCCAGACACCACTTCGTTCATTGTGCGGATTCTGTTGTCAGTGAAAGCGGCCGTTTTACTCCTGCGGTGGGGAAAAAAAAAAAAAAAAACGCATTTACATCAACACTGTGCAGATATCAAAACAGGAAGAACACTCAAGAACATCAAATGCCTTTTCCTGAAAACGTGAACAAGTTCCTGGTCAGTGTTTACAATCCATTCCTTTACTTTTTAAGCTTATAATCAGATTAAATCGCCACCCTCCTGTTGTTTGATGGTTTGATGGCTGTTCTGCTGACAAACACAGGTGTGCAGTGTCTTTTCCATCATGTGAGAACAATCTATAGTCCTCACCTTTACTTCTGCACAGCCCCAAACACTGAAGAGACTTTGTTAGTTTTGTAAAAGCTCCTTTTAACTTGCACGCTGAGACTCAAACGTTTATTGATGAAGTCAGAAGAACATGTCTGAGTTCAATCCAGGAAGAAAGTCCATACTAAACTGATATAATTTTATGTTCTTCTCCCGAACTACTGGTTCAAACATGTTTCCCGTTTAGCAGTAAAAGACTGAAGGCTTATTTATGATTCTGCTTCTGCATGCACCTCCCTCTATTGTAACTACGCGTCACACTGACGCGTTGGTAGAATTGTACTTCATTTTCAGATGCCACTATTTCTTCTTCTCCGGCTGCAAGTTGGGTAAAGCGATAAGTTTGCTGCAATGTCCATAAAAAAAAAGAGAGAGATGCTCAACATGTATCAGCTCCAACTCATGTAAAAATATACAGGAAGTAAACAAAAGGCAACATCGTCACTGTGAGCTACAGCGCTGCAGAAAAAGAAATCGCACTGCCGCCTAGTGGTTGGTGGGGGGATTACAGAGTGATGCCACCAATAATACCCAACTATTAACACCAGACCCACTGTGTTTCAAATGTTTGGACTGACGGCATTTTTGGGTCTTAACTCACTGACTGCCACTGACGTCTACAGACGTCAATTGCGTCAATTTTGTTTTTGAACAGGGGTTGCTAGGAAACAGTCTAGCGCAGCGTTCTAAAATGAATATTTAGCATTGTGATCATCTAGATGGCAGCAGCACCATTCTCTATAAAAATGTGGTGCGCCGACGAAGCGGTGGACTGTATGAGAGGAAGAGAGGGAGAGATCACGGCGCAGCGTAAGAAATCCAACAGTTTGAAGCAGCTTACAATTGAATGTTCTTTTTGGTGGAGACAAACCTTCTTTTCCTGGTGAAAGAAGAGAGTCTAATATTTCTTTTGGTAGTTTCAATGTTTCTATAGTCAAAGAACACAATATTCTGTGGGCCTTGGAAACTCAGCCACACTGCTCTAAAACGCTGGCAGCCAATGAGTTAATGTGCACGTTATTACCTGAACTTGGAGAAGAGTCTTCCAAACATGGTTTGGGTGGGCATCAGGAACATGAGGACCACCATTCCTGCCAAGCAGGATGGACCGATCTCCAGCCAGAGCAGCCCCACAACTGCGGCTGCCTGCAGAGGCCCCACCCACAGGAAGTGCAGGAAAATAGTCACCTATTAAAAAAAAAGAACTTACATCATTATGTGGAACAAAAGCAGACTGGAAACCACCCACTTGATGATAAAAATGTATCTTCTAACGTTAAGCAACAGCCCTTAAAACTCAGCGGTCACTCCAGATTAGTGCAAAAAGCAAACAAAAAGAAGAAGAAGCCGCCCTTGTGTGTAATTACAGAAAGCACGTCAGCCTCACAGGATCGTCTGAAGGAGCAGCTCCCGTCTACACCAGAGCCCATCTCCTCTCTTTTTCACCTCTGCTTGCATGTAATCAGTCTGCATTTGGTCCATGTAAAATTTCCAAAGAGGAAATGCAGAGGTTTATCAAGGACGGATTGCTTTTGCAACCACATGGTCTGACCTCTCCGTGTGACGGGCTCGTCTTATCAACAGACTTCTATCTAAACTCCAAAGAGAGCACGAATTGTTGTCATTAACATCCCACTGTCAGGAAACAAACGTTTCGGAGCAGAAACTGGGGGCTTTCACAGCAGGCTCTGCCCAGCAGATTAAAGTGAAACTCAACCCTCCGCAGAGACAAACAAGATTAGTGGTTCAGAGTGTAATTAAGCCTTCACCTCATGCTAGGAAGGAGACTTGGCAGGGTTTCTCTGAGGTGTACAGTCAGGAGAACGCTGACATGAGGAGCTGTGTACAGACTCAAAACAAAGTACCATGCTTACCTCTCAGAGTTTACAAAGTTTTACGGTTTTAACACCAATCCTTTGACAGTGACTTTATTTTTCGCCTTTTTAAACATGTTTTGAGCAGCTTTAAAAAGTAAAACTGTTGATGGAAACTGGTGACACAGATAGTAAGGTGGTGAATTCTAGCCACGCTCCTCTCATATGTTTAACTTCAGCTCATGTGAGAATTTTAGATTTTAGCACTTTTAGCACTGATGCATTAAGTGTAAAAGTCTGTCTAATTGCTGAGTAAACATTAATAATGCGGTGATGCGCGTGCGTAATGTTGCATTGATGGGTACGCTGGCACCCCTGGAGGATTAGTGGATTAGGAGCGTTTTAAGGGACCAACAAGATTGGTGCTCTTGGATTCATGCGCTGAACTGGGTCCACTGGTAAACAGACTGACCCTCCCAAGCTGCACCATCCCTGAGCATCTAGGGAGGAATTAACCAATAGCTATGCGTTTGATATGATTAACAATATATATTGTTGAATTCGATGGTATTTGCAGTAATGTTCAGTTCAGTTTTCCGCCATTTTTGGCTTTTGGGTGTGCAAAAACTTTTAGTAAGGATCCTACGCACAGTTCTGTAAATGAGCACCCAGCTCGTTAGCTTAGCAGCAGAAACAGCAGCTCTTCTTTCACAAAAACGTTAGCTTTCTCGTACCTCATCAAACTTATTGACGTCATTGGAAAGGAGGTTGACGATCTGGCCTGTGGTGGTCTTCCCCATGGCTGCGCTGCTCAGATTCAGAGCCTAAAAGACAAAAAAAAAAAAAATCAGTGCAGCAAAAGCAAAGTATTACTTCACAGAAATAATGCTGGTGTGAGTTTTACGCCTCTGTCTTCTTCCTACTCACCTTCTTATAAATAACATGACACATTGCCACTCTGATCTTCATGCCCGTCCTCTGAACGTGGTAGAAGTACAGGTGATGGATCAGTGCCAGGCCGATGGTGCAGATGGACAACCCAGCTGCGTAGCCGAGCGTCTCGTGGAAAGCCCTCTTATCATTTGGATCATAATTTTCAAAGTACCGAATCATCTTCCCCAAGATGACCGGCTGGACCACTTTAATCACCTCCTATTATACAGGCAAGATGAGCATCATTATTAAGAATTTATTTGGTACCATGTGTTGCTTACAAATATAATATTCATATAAAAGCAAAGTCATGGTCATGCGTTAGAAACTCTTTTCTAGAGCATAAAATAAATGAGATATTAGGAGTTGATGAATACAATTTCTGCATTTTGCACAGACCAAATCTGACCTCAACAAGTGTAAAGAATCCCAGTATTGAATATGTTTTCCAGTAGCACCTAATGATGACTTTTGAGAGACTTGGCTTCCGCATCTCTTTGGCAGCTTTCTGGACCTCGTGATCCCAGAATCTGTCAATGAGAGTTGTCATTCCACAGTTACTTTTATGTTATAAACCTTGACGTCTGGCTGAGTCAGGGATCACCTGTGAGGCAGCAATTACATTTATTTGACTGGCAAAGGTGGCAGTGAGTCACAACAAGTAGAGAATTAACTGCACCTGATCAAATGCGTGTTCAAACACTTGCAGAAGTATTCGCCGCCTTCGGCGATTCCCTACTTTGTTGTGTTACAAAATGGAATTTGAAAGGATTGCGTCAAAAAAAATATTCAGGCTGGTGAAATAAAAAAATAAATATATATATTATACAAAAAGGCCACCTGTGAAGCAAACACAGCAGATCCAACAGCACATTGAAGACTAATAAAGATGCTACACAGATTCGTTTTAAAGTTCTGGAGATGTACAAATTTAATTCATCCCAAAGTTAGATTGAGTCTTTGAAAAGAGTTGTTTTGTTTCGTTCCGTCTCTGATCTGGATTTGCTCAGTGAGAATAGTGCTAGCATCGTGCTAAAGCAACACTTGAGTGGCTTCGGACGAGAGCTTTAAATACGTTTAAATGGCTTAATCGAAGCCCAGACTCAGAATCTGTGGTCTGATTTACAGATTTCAGTCCACCTGCAGAACAGGAACAGTAGAAATTTAAAAATGTGGTAAAAATAAAATAATTATGGCTGCAAAAGGTAGATTGATAAAGAACGAACTCTAAAAGGGCTGAATAGTCATGCACAGTATTTTTTTGTTGTTTTCCTTCTTTTGTTCACAATAAATATCATTGCATATTCAAATTTACAGGCGTGCTTTGTAATCGTCGCAAACCCCTTAAAAATCCATTCAAATTCAAAATAATAATGATTCGATTTAATATAAAAGTCTCCGAGGGAGGTAGCGACTTTTCCAAGGTGCTGAAACTGCAGACGGCTCATTTTCAACAGCACAAAATAAAGACAAGCTTTTCAATTCCATTAATGAAAATCAGTTTTCTTGCATTTTTGCAACTCATTATCATTAGCAGCACAAAACCATAAAAATCTTAATACTGCAAGGGGCTTAACTGCACCCCGTTTCATGGACGCTCGTTCAGCAAACGAGGGGTTTGGTGAATGCGCTTATCCAACCCAACTCAGCAGCAGATAACACTGACCCTGCTCCATCTCCTCCAACTTACTGTTGTAATTCAGCTGCACACGTCTGTACCAGAACAAAAGACTTTCAAGATGGGGAATCTAAATTATGCCTTTAGCTTGAAAATATTACCAGCTCGTAAAAACGTGATGAACGTGAATCTGATAATCTTAACTCATAGCTCAGCTGATAGATAGATAAATAAATGAATAAGTAAATAAATAAATAACGGACACAAAAAAACCCAACATCATTTCCAACAACACTGATTTTTTTTTTAACACTGTAATAAAAAAGCTACCCAGAATTAACATTATAAAGACTACAAGCATTGATTTAACAAAAAGAAAAAGAAAAAAAAGAGGCCACTATCCCACACAGCTGGAGAACATAACCAGTGCATGTTTAGGTTGCAGAGTATGCAGAGTTTATTACAGCTGGTGGAGTTAACTGTCGGTGCCTGGAAATCAGATACTGGATCCTGTAAGCATCTGTGTCGCACATGTTGGAAAACACGTGTCATGACTAGCCTTAGAGAAGAGGAACTCCAACTTTAGTCATTCATTCTGGGCTTGCTTTCAGTTCTTCTTCATTATGCAACTATGTCAGTATATCTAGTAAGTTAAAGGAAAACCACGACGCTGTGAAGTCTAACTTTGATCAGAAGGAGTATGCTGAACGAGCAGCAACACACTGGTGTCCTTTATCCTTCTCTTCTGGAAAGGCTTTTGACACAAGCATGCAAATCTGTGCTTTTTCAACCGGTGATTTGAAAACAAACAAACAAACAAACAAACAAACAAACAAAAAAGTTCCCAACTCCACCTGTGGCTAACCTGACCAGGGGATCGTTTGTTTAATGTCACAATGATTCACAGGAAAATGCAAAAGTAAACCAATAAAACACTAACAAAACAACAAAAAAAACCCTTTGGTTCACTGTTTAAGACGGAGAAAACAGCTTAAAAAAAACAAAACAACAACAAAAACATAACTGCAATACTGTTTCTGAAGGTTATCACAGTTTCATACATTCAGTCTGCATTGAAAAAAAAAAAAAATCAGATCCTGGATCCTGTTGCTGGGAAGGATAAAACTTTGCAGGAATGTGAATACGTGTATCTACAATTACACCCATGTCACTTTCCCTTTCACAGTCGAGAATAATTAATGTCTTCAGCTTGGTCAATCCGGTTGTCGTAGTAACAACCAGCTGATGTGCGGAGGATGAGAGGAGGCACCGCTTCAAAGCTTTGAATATAACCCCCAAATTATTTTAGACTCCACAAAGGTATTAGAGGAAGAGAATTAATATGCTTCATTTATCATTAACTCCATTTCAGGAGAGGTTGAGAGGCCTCTGGATTATGTGTTTCACAATTAAAGCAATAATGTGAGTGTGCTTTACAAAGCCAAGAGACAAAACTGCTGATTCACTGTGACTTTATACTTTATAACGCGCTAAAAAGTATAAAGTCACACCTCCTCCTTGTTGAGCCAGAAAAGTCCTGCGTCATGACAATAAGAACAGGTGAAAAAAAACAAATAACTACAAAAAACTGTTTGATTAAAGCAATTTCCTGCCCATATTCATGCAGTCTCTGGATGTTCAAAAAACAAACAAAAAAAAAACTTAAAGTATAAAAGCAGGGTATAAAAACATGAAGAAAAACAAGCAAAGAAAACAAACAATTTTTTTTTAATTAAGTCATCCAGTTTGCACATGACATGACAACTCAAAAACTTCCCAACTTCCCTTAGAAAACAGTACAGCAGTGCAGAAAATACTGGCAGATGACAGATGAACACAGCATTAAACACCTTTAAAGTAAGACCACAACTGTAGCTAGTAAGAAGAAAAAAGTCTACAGTTTAAGTGTTTCTTCTCTCACTAATTATACCTTAGTTATAAGGTGATGCCTTACAGCCCTGCAGGCGGATAATCTAAATTCATCTTTTTATTTCATAGATACGCAGAGGACTCAAATAGACTTGAGTATTTCTAATTGAAACTAAGTGTTCCAAATGTCTTTGTTGCATGCAGAAATAAAATTTCATTTTCTCTGTCGAAGTTCATTGATTTCATGAATTCAACATACTATAGTTTTTTTACATAAAAAAAAAATGTCTTTAGAAATCATGAGGTTTTGAAGGCAGCATGTATTCCTTCATCACTCAGTCGCTTCTGCACACACTATCCATTTCCTTCTTAAAAAAAGAAAAAGAAAAAAGATCTAAAGTGCTGAAACCCAAAGGCGTCAACATCATCTCTCGCCAGAAGGCTAAAAACTGCGAGCGTAGCGTATCGTGCTTGACAAATCGCCCATGTGGTGACCTCGTCTCTTGGTCAGTGACTGAAGCAGCACCATCTGAGACTGGGGTTGTGCAATTTGAACACTCAAATTCCTCCAGATTTGCCTTAAATGGTTTAATGTCATTACGCACAATGCACAGAGAAGTGTGAAAATTCCTTCCAATCTTTCCTTGAGGAACATCATTTTTAAAATCATCCACGTTTGCTCCTCAATAAATCCTTTTACGTATGCTCCTTTTAAATCAAATCATCACTACAAACACCCGTCCAAAGTACGTCATTTATTTAATTCACCTAACTACAAGCAGTAGATTCCCCCGCTGCTAACTTTCTTTTTTAATGTACTGTAAACGTGAAATGCAAAAGTGGCTACATGCTAAAATTTTTAAAAAGTTAATATGAAAAAAAAACAAAAAACTTTTGGGTCATTCTGTTTTATTCTGCAAAGAAATAAAGTCAAAGTAACCTTAAGTGCCTTTACTGATTTGAGGCAGTGCAGGAAAAAATAATCAGCTGAAGAACATTAACTTTCTAACATTAACGCTATGAACCTGATAAAAGCTGTGAGGCTGAAAATAAAAGTTGAAAAAACACACAGCGAGCGACTTCTGTATCATAAAAACCGTCAAAAAGTGTGAAAAGCCTCTCACGTATTTTTATTTCACATTATTCATATTAGTGAAATCATCTCGTGTAGAAGTTCAACCTGTTCAGCTGCATGTTTACATAATTATACACGAGCAGAAAAGCCTTCGCTTACACTGTATAGAATATCGTAATACTTTGGCCTTTTTCTAATTTGTGATCATTTCAGGATCTTTTTTAATTCTAAGCTCAAAGCTAAAACTGTAACAACTGTATCTGCATGTATAACTGATAATTATTATATTATAAAATTATTCTGCAGGAACATCAGCTAATTAAGTAAAGACATTTAAGGCCTTTAAAGATACTGAGAACGGCCTCATTTATTCCTGCTGTCACGGATAGAGGTTTCAGAAATTTGTGCGTAATCAAAACCATAAACAAATAAATAAACACCCACTGTAAAGTGTTCACGGATGGAAAATCTATCTATAGAGACTAAAGACGATTTTTGTACCAGGTTGTAAATATGTTTAATTCTGCTGCCACGTTGGCACTTTTAACATCAAAGTCAAGCAGGCTTTGCTCTATTTAGCAGTCAGCACCTAGTGGTCAGTCAAGGAACTGCAACAAAGCATAGTTCCTGGTTGAGCTTCAGTCCAGAAGTGGGATCGCTTGGTTCACACCAGAATTAGCCAACATGACTTCCTTCAGCGTACTGTGGTCAATATTTAGATGAAGAGAATATTGAGATTAAAGGCTTTTCTACCTCTGCAGTTCCTGACCGAGTCTCTCAGACCCGTCCTCCGGAAGCACCCTGTACATGTCATCTTCATCCAATCTGCGTTTGTACCCAATTCGGAACAAAGGATTCAGCCACCTGAGGGAGAGAGGAAGCAACCAGTCAGAAGAGATGTGGAGAGAGGCAATGGTTTCATCAAGCAGATCACCAGTTTGAAATGGTGCTAAAAAGCGTCCATCAAATGGCTATAAACATCAAGTTACAAATCTCTGGTTAGTCAGACTGAGACGATGGGCCCTGAGGACAGACATGTATAAAGACCCCCACTCTGGAGCGAGAGCCACAGACCACAGAGGAAATTTCATGGGTCTTATAATCGTTTTAAATCTTTCTCAACAGTTGGTCACACTAACAGAGTCATGGAAGCTGTGGTTGCTGTCACACCTCAATTCATTTCCTCTGGTCCTAATCATTTGATAAACCTGTTGAGTTTTAGTGTTTTTCCTCAGTTTGTCTTTTCGCCAAGATAAAAACCCAAACGTACCTAAAGGCATCACTTCAGTCCATGCAGAAACGGCGGATTCACCAGATTTCAGATTGACAGCACCTCTTTTTGAGGCCTGGCTTCAGTTGTTCTGGTTCAACCTTACCAAACTTAATTTAATCAAACCATCTCAACTTCATCTCTAAGATGTCCAACATATAAGCAGAGGTGTAAACCACAAGTTTCACCACATGATATGATATAATATTACATTAATTAATGATGATTCAATGGTCGCCATGATACGATTTTGCTTTGACTTGATTCAGGAGCCAAACACTGATTGAGCACAATCTTTTAATTTCATATCTAATCCCAGTGAGAGACTAAAATATAATTTCAATGTTTTAATTTTGGGTTCAAGTAGAAAGTTAAATGAAGTTAAATGAAAAAAAGACCTGTTCCTTTAATAAAAATTTGTGTATTAAATGTATTAATTACATAGATTTGTTGTCTGATTAGGGCTGAACACAATCACAATATATATTGCAAGAGGAATTGTCAGAATATTTTGACGTATATTATTAATAATAATAATATAACAATGTCAAGAAGTTTGTTTGGTAATGTCACATTTATTGGTTATTTATTTTCTTAAGGTTAACACTGATTTATTATGATTCCATCTGAACAATTTTTATATCTCAAATATAATATAGTTTTATGGAACAAAATTCAACAAACTTGGAAATTTCCTTTTTTTAAGAGGTTTGTGAAAAAAATATTTTCACTTTGTATCCATACTATCTGATCGTATCATTTCATTAATACATTGATTTGAATCAATGGATCGATACACACCTACATACAGGTACAGAAGTAATTTAACTCTCATTTATCTATTTAACAATCTTCTAGTTCAAAGACTGGACAAAATCTTTCTTGAATGTATAAAATCAAGTAAAGTTTATGGCCAGTCATCAGGTTAGTTTGAATTTTTTTTTTTCTTACAGGTACAACACACCATTAGTAAAAACATAGTGAATACTTAGAAGAAGGGGAAAAAACTTTGGCAAACAACGATGAAAAAATATGAGGATGACAAAACAACATAGAGACGTCTGAGATGTAACAACAATGTGTTAACATTTGAATTTCTCTCTTTAACGGTAATTAACTAAGTCTGCCTACACTCAGAGGCTTCAGGTCAGTGGTTATTACAGGAGCAGGGATTCATTTTGAACTTCTGTGACGCTGTTTGTGAGGGTTTGTTTCTTATTTCTTAACTAACAGCTGAAGCACGTGCACAGACTCATTCACCTCAGCCCTCCAGTTCCTGCTTTTCACCGGCTCGAGCAACACTCAAGTAAAGTGAAACAAAGAAAGACTAACACTTTTAAAAACCAACAGAAACATTTCATGTGTGTTTTTAAATCCCCCGCTAGGTTCACGACAGTCTCCATCCGGGGCTTCTTTTTAATGGAAAAAAAAAATCCGACTTACCAGAAAAATATCTTGGACAAAATGTTCGCCTTTGCAGCCGGGTTCGTTTTGGCATCTTTTTCGACTTTTTCCATCTTCCGCGGCTCTCACACAATAGTTTAGCCCCGGCTTTCCCGTCTTCTACAACGTGTTTTTCCCGGCTATGTGGCGTAACATCTCCGGAAACGCATGCTAAGCGAGTAAACTCTCCATAAAATATGTTACGTAATCCAGTAAAAGGTAGAGAAGAAGTCACCTTCAAGCCCCGCCCCAAAGACCCCTGATTGGTTGAAAAAAAAAAAAGGATTGTTGGATCATGCCATTGGCTATCGGTTCACGGATCGTTCACGTGATTGGCTGACAACGTCTCAGCCATAAACTACTTTGGTGTCTTATTTATCTCGATTTAATTTGAGGGGAATTATGAACAAGGTTCACACTGAATTAAGGGACTAGTAAGACATTTTTAATCATAAAATATATATTTATATTTTATTTCTATAACAGAAAAACCCAACAATACAGTTCAGTAACAGATATAACTTTATATGAAAGGATTCTTCATCTCATAAATAGATAGATAGATCGATCGATCGATAGATAGATAGATAAAGTTCTTTATGTTTTAGCAGCATTACAGTTTACAGAAACAAACAAATGAAAAATAAAGCTATATAAACACTAAAGGTATAAAATAACTACTGGAAAATATAAATATTTATACAAATGTACAAATGAAAAATATGGGTAATAAAAGAAAAATGTGGGTAATCTGACTATGACTTAACAGAAGAGTATGAACTACATGTGCAGGTGTGATTATCTGTCACATATGTTAGAATTAATGTATGCTGTTGTGGAGAAAAGGCAGAAAGGATTTTCTAAAGCATTCCAAGTTTTTCATATAACAATAGCGTTTATATCATATTGTGTTGTAAAGAAGTTGTATTCATATAAAAAAAAAGTAAAAAAAAAATTGGGGAAGTTAGCAACATACTATATCAAGTTCCAACACAGACATGTCGAACTAGTGATGGTGGATTTATTGCTGTTATATTGAGGAATAAAATCACCTTCAGACATTTTGACAAATACATATACATTATTATAAAAGATGTTAAGTTCTCTACTGAGTGTGTGAGTGAGCAAGCGAGTTCAGGAGTTCAGGAAGTCTTTATTAGTTAGTGGATGAAGTGTTAAACTTCCTGTATTTTATTTACAGGAATCTCAGTATTAGTGTGCAGCAAAATTTCCAGTTGTCTTATCTCCCCGTTTGACCTCCCTTTCAACAAATAGTCTTGAACCAGTGCAGTCGTTGCATCTCACTGACTGAATTTGACGTGATAAGAGAGAAAAAGTGTGTTGCCTTTAGGCAGAAGGAGGATAACTTGCAGTTTTTGATATGATAGATATGACCTGAGACAACTAGGAGTTTCCTAATCATAACTTTCCATGGCAAAGGAGCTGCCTTTTTTTTTTTTGTTTGCTTGCTTTCTGGTCTCCCAGGCAATGATGGGGACATATGATATGCGCAAAGAGGATATCCTATAAATAAACAGCAGGCAGTGGATGAGAGATGAGAGATGGTCCTTGACTCAGGTGTTTCCTGTACCAGCATAAAAGGCACAAGACAGAGCAGAGATGATTAAAAAAAACTCCTGTCACTGTTCTACTCCCATCACATAAAGTATGTAAATGTTTTAAAGGAGTCAGTCACATTCAGTCAACATAAACTAAACTGCTGATCCTGTCAAGTCTAACAATAACAAATGAGCGCGCTCATGGCTGTAAAGCTCTAACAGTTTTCTCCTGTTGATATTTAGCTTGCACTCACTGGGAGAAGGGCCAAAGGCGAAAAAGCCAGCAGGAGATTATTTCAAGCAGCTGAAGTGAACTCAACAACATTCAGCTGCGGGGGATCAGAGCTCCTTTCTCATGCTCGCCTGATTTATTCCTCACATATTCCCAGGTTTGTGCTTCTTATTCACTTTGTACCATTTAATGACAATACGGCAAACCTGTAGAGTACTATAATGCAGGCTTTTTCAGCTGATGAGTGTCAAAAGTACATTGCAGTGAACTTTTTCCTATAGTTAAAAGAGACATCCATCCCATCATCTACCCACTGTCAGCTTCTTCCCATTCAGGGTCGCAGGGGTCTGCTGCTCCCATCCCAGCTCCTTACAGGTGAAAGGCAATAGCCAGGTTGCTAGTTCATCAAGAGACACAGACTATAATATTTTTTCAACGGTTTATCCAATTTCCTGAGGTTGTAATGAAATGTTTGGTCAAAAATTATAGCCCTGGTCATATTAGCAGGGCGCCGCACCTTGATCTGTGGGGTGTACCTCTAATGTTTGAGTTTTGAGTTGATAACCACCTCAGACACACAGATGTGTCGCCTTTTAAATATGCCAGTACAACAAAGCAGTGCCAACGAGACTTGACGATTGTGATTACTGCAGCAGAGATGTGATAAGATGCACTGCATTTTCTAAAATTAGAATCCATTCGAAGCACACCTTAGAGCTGAGACGGAGGACGTTAGCAGAAGAAAACCCTAAATGATTTAGATGGGAATCAGAATTCATTCGTTGAGCATATGTGCATGTATAAATACCACCCTTGTTTTTTCCATTGATGTTGGCCTGCGAGCACAGGAATAAACACACCGTAACAGACAAACACGGGCGGCACAGCTGAGCAGATGAAGCTAAAGAGTCTGCAGGACTGTTATGCACTCAACAGTTTTACAAAAAGCGTTTAAATAAAGAAATGTGTGAAACAGCAACTGCAAAAGGCACTGAGTAATTAGAAACTGCTCTGCAAGGCCCGGTAGAAGGTGTCGGTTGTGTTGAACTGAAGTTGGCACTATACTGCGACAAAAACAAAAGAATAACTTCTTCTGATTCACTTTTTGTACTTGGCTGTATTTTTGACTCATCACTGTATTCTGCCCCCAAGTGGAGACCTCTGGTATTACATCTACCGCTCGCACAGTACGAAAGCAAGAAACGTTCGCAACACAACGGGTTGTGTATGCAAAAGGACGTGAGCGCTTTGCCTAACTGCGAGTATATTCCAGGTCTAAGTTGACGATTTAAAAAGTGTGTTCACTAGTGTCAAACTTGTGCTTACGACAGAGGAAAAACTGTAAAAGATGTTGTATGAATGTTTCATTGAACGTAAAAGTATTTTGAGTGGTGAACAGGATAAGAATGATGTTGTACTGTTGTTGTAGTTCAGCATATAATGTGTCTCTGGAGAACTGAGACTTATGTTAGTTTGCAAGTTTTTGCAAAGCTGCGTTACTGATTTTAGATAAGGCAGCACCCTTGGAAAAGAAGGATGGACTCCATCCTCTAAAACCGGCTTCTACAAACAGAACTGTAAAGACAAGGCTGGAAAGGGAGCTGTTTTAGCTCTGTGGTCTGGTCACCAGTTTAAGCCAAAAACATTTCTGTAAGACCTCAAGAAGTTGCGTCAGGACAAAAATGACAAAATGTGGCTCTTTTAAAAAAGTTTTTTTGGGTGATCATGGATTGATTTAATTAGCTATTTAATTTGTTTGGAGCATTGAAACTTGTAGGGAAAGTGTTCTTTTTTTCTTTTGTTTTTTTTACAAATATGAATCCATAGTATTTTCAATTAGTGATATAGCCTCTACCAGGCAGTGGTGAGGTTAAGATGATCATGTCAGATAATCATGTTCATTAGAAGTCCGTGAGAGATAACAGTCTGTTGCAGCTGATTCCCTTTCATTAGTTGGTTTACAGGATTAGGAAAGGGAGCGTTCTGAGATATCCCGGCAACAGCAGCCATGGAAACGCACCAGTGGAACTTCAGCTATCAAGAGATTTTCTACCAGCGCTCCCAGCAACTTCCCCACTGTTACCTACGAACAGTAAAACACCTGGGCTTTGTTTTTCTTGTAATTCTTCTGTTCGCAGAAAGGTTGTTCCCAAGACCACTTTATGGCCCCAGACACTGTTCAAGGATCAGTCCCAAAGGGGGGCCCTCAGTAGTACAACCAGGAATGTCTGACAGTGTTCCTGGTAATATCACTTTCCACGAAAACATTGTGTCTTCTTCAATAAACACTGATTAGCTCCTTCTTTGTATTCGTCCTGCAATAAAACAGCTGCCCACCTGTGTTTCTGCACAGTATTAGAGGTATGCTCCCCAGGCATCTTAATTGCTGTGTCACCTCAGATTAATTATCTTTTAAATTATGATTACTCTTGCTCGAGGCTGCTCTTTGTACTTTTTCCTCACTGTGCGTCCTTTCTCACCCTCCCTCCCCCGACTTCTCCCAACCACTGCTCAAAGTTCAGTCCTGTTATTAAAACACATCTGCTGCACGTGACCTCAGTACAGACAAACAAGACATGAAATCAGCAAAATTTATACTATTCTATTATGTAAAACGTCTTGTATTTTGTCCTAGTTTGTGAAGAATTTTGGTTTTAGCACTTTTGGTTTGTGCTACATAAATAAAGTTAGCTCGACTCGCTTTAAATGACAAATAATACATGTTGAACACATTAAAATGACATCAGAGTGTTCAGGAAAAACATGCAGCATTTATGGTTGAAGATTGTTTTAATTGCTTTTTTAGTTACTGTTTAATCTTCTGAACCTGGTGGTGAGTTTGTTCTCTGAGTTGGCTTCAATGCAACAGCAAAGCATGATGCTTCCACCTCCATGCTTAGAGGAGAAGAGCAATTCTTCACCCTTTTTCTAATTAAATCAAAATTTCTTTTTCTTTTCTTTCTTTCTTGTTTATTTTATTTTATTTTATTTTTTTACCACAAATACAACTGTACTAATTGCATCCAACAGGCTATGTTTTAACTTAATCAGTCCTCATTACCTTTCCCCCTCTCTTTTTGTTCTTTTTGCATGAAATCAAATCAAATCAAAATCAAATCAAACTTAATTATAAAGCGCTTTTCTTTTTATACAAAAGTAACACAAGTGCTTTACATAATACAAATAATAATTAAAACAACAACAACAACTTAAAAGCAATTACACACCCAAGGTTATAAGAGAAATTTCTTCTCTCTCTATTCTACCTCCTGCATTCCCTTTAAACCGTTTTCCTACTTCTTTCTTTTTTCTTTCTTTTTTATGTTTCTGTGTCTGTTGCATCTATAATAAACCCACTGCTGGGCCTCAACTTGACACTCAGACAACATTCTCAGTGCCACAATGCTGGACAGGACACGCAATCTTGTTTGATATTTAAAAAAAAATAGCTTCACCTTTTAGTTCGTGCCTTTTGGAGATGAGTTGCATCAGTCCATGTTTGTATTTACAGCTGAGTTCAAAATCATAGCAGTGTGCTTTAAGAAAGTGTTAAAGGCTCAACATGAATTGTTCAGAAGAACAGCGTGCTTTGATTAAAAAGTGGATCTTAGATATCAAGTCATGGAGCTTTTATTGACCTTTTTTACAAAGCTATCCCTGGTGTTCTCCCATCTTAACTAATTCTTTTAACTGTATCTAAAGTGAGACTACCCTTTGAATCAGCTCCATACCCACCTGAACCTCAAAGATCTGGTCTTGCTACATGAATTTAAGCATATTTTTAATGTATTTGATCTACAGCTGCAGATATTATGATGATCTTTACTTGCCATGTTTTTAATGACTAATGTAGGCAGTCTTGAATGACTTTGTTAATGTTTTGTTGTATTTCTGTATTCTTTTTTTGTGTATATATTGCTATTGTCTTACCCAGGGCACTCTTGAAAAAGTTATTTTAAATCTAAAGGCTTTTAGATTAAATGGATGGATCAAAAGAAAATGTTCAAAGCGTGTGCCCCCATCTGCCACTTGGAGGAGCTATAATGCTGTAAAACGAGAGCAGGTATGTATAGTTGTGCAGGCAAACTCCACATGAAAACCCTATTATAATTCATTCATTTATTCATTCATGCTGAGCACAACTTAACCAATTTCTGTTTCTTCTCTGTGAGATATTTCACATCCTTTTGTTTAAGTTTGAAGCCGTGGCTTGTGTGCACCCCCTGACTGCATCAGGAAATAGTAACCATTTGAAAGCACTGCCTTTCAGGCATCAGGTACTCAAACACAAACTGAGCAGGTGAAGAAGAAGAAGAAGAAGCAGAATTAAGGAGAACTGCCAGTGATGACGTACCTGGGCCGACCCTCCTACCTCCCCTCTTTTTATTCTGGAGAGAAATATTTTTCTCCTATCCCAATACAGACCACCAACTCACAGCAAAAAAAAAAAAAAAGAAAAAAAAAAAGAGCAAAATGGGCAACATGGCAACAGAGATCTGTGCATTTATTCTGACCATCTCTGGTTGGATCCTGGTGTCATCCACACTGCCAACAGACTACTGGAAAGTGTCATCTGTAGATGGGACGGTCATCACCACGGCAACTTTCTGGTCCAATCTGTGGAAAACGTGCGTGACTGACTCCACTGGTGTGTCCAACTGTAAGGACTTTCCATCAATGCTGGCTCTGGACGGTGAGTTTATAGGCTGTTTATTTTATTTATTTGTTGTTTTTTTTATATATCAGTGCATGATGTATTACTGGAATCGGAGAGAAGAGGCAGAAATATAACTGATGTGTAGCGTGAGTCTGAGGGAGAGTGTATCTGCCTAATGCACTTGTTGTTTTGGATGAATGAGCACCATTGTAAAAAAGAACTTGATATTTCCTCCTCAAACTCCAGCCTGAGGCCACAAACAACAACCACATTTAAAGCAAAAGGCCACCAGAGGCATGTTTTAGAAAAAGAGCCGAGCTGGAGCAATGCGACGTCCGGCAATCTGAGAAAGTCATACAGGCACGCAGAGGTCACTTGTCACTCCATATTACATGTTCAAACAGCATCACTCCTTTCTTTTGTTGCCAGATGTTTAGTTTTAACCCTCTAAAACAGGAATGTCAAACTCTATTTCATCCTGGGCCTCATCATCTCCAGGGTTACCATTAAAGGGCCAGTTATTCTTTACTTTCTCAACCAGCTTTCTTCAGATTTTCCACTAGTTCCTGGACTTTGTTGTAAAAAACAAACATAATTTAGTTATTTTTGTCACAAAATATGAAATTTCACAAAATTTGTGACTTTTTCATAAAATTGAGGCTTTTGTACTAAAATTATACATTTTTCTTGTATAATTGCAGATTTAAAAAACTCCCAAAACTTTTTCATAAAAAACTAATTTTGTTGTAAAAGGACAATTTTGCAATATCACTCTTTTTTCACTTTATCATAAAATTGAGACTTTTGTACCAAAATGACAAAAAGAAGCTAATTTTGTTGTATTTTTTATTATTATTATTTTTAAATCATACAGTCACAAATGTCACAAAATTTACACTAACTTGTTAATCTGTGGCGTACCGGCTAGAGATCTGGACTGGGACCTGGAGGGTTGCTGATTTGATCCCTGGCCAGTACCAGTGATGTGGGTGGGGGGAGTGCCTGAACAAGTGCTTCCCCACGTCCACATCCATGGATGAGGTGCCCCTGAGCAAGGC
>JBAMYA010000012.1:5293804-5309347 GCA_037176975.1 Arrhamphus sclerolepis
GTGCCTGTTGTGTTTGTTTTTGTTTTTCAGATTTGCAGCAGACGCCCTTATCCCTCCCCCTCACTCCATCATCCCCGGTTCATATCCCCCTCACTTTCTTTATTAAAAAAAAAAAAAAAAAAAAAAAAAAAAACCCCCCCCCCAAAAAAAAAAAAAAAAAAAAAAAAAAAAAAAAAGCTGGTATTTTGCCCAGGCTTGTCAAGCAGCGGAGGAGGACGCTTAATGTGCAACGACAGAGAGGACTGTTAGCGAGCCTGCGGCTGGACCAGGAAGCTGGTGCATATGGGGGAGATGATGAATTCAACAGTATGTGTGAAAGGAAGCTACAAAACTGGGGGGGGGGGGGTGTTCTGTTGAAAGTGGAGAGTTTCTCACTCTAGTTATGCAGGCTGACAGCGCTTTAACTTGTGTCTAAACTCCTATTTAAAACGAGCACTTTGCCAAAAAGCAGATCAGTGTTCAAGAAATTACACCGAAACCATAAAAAGGAAGAATTAATATGAGATATTAACAGATGTACCGCAAATAACTGGGTTAATATTAGAACATTTAAACGCATCATCTGTTAGCTGCACGTACTGATTAATACTTCACACATTCAGGGAAGCAGCTGTGTTAAATCAGTTTCTCCTGAACTGAAACTACAAACCAACTAAATTCTGCAAGAAACTTGAAGTAAAAAAAAAAAAAAAAAAACATAAATAAAAGTTATCCTCTCAATGTTTCCACAGAAGCATACAGAGTTTAAGCTAATATGACTCATCATGACGATAATAGACCTTGTTTAGAGAAAATTCTGACTTTGCAGAACCAAGATAAGATAATTTAAGCCACAGACCCTCTTCCTGTGAGACAGGTGGGACCAAGTCATTGGTTTGCAAGTCTCAAGTATGTCTCAAGTCTTTGTCCTCAAGTCGAGATGGGAAAGTCCTGAGTCAAGTCCCAAGTTAAAATGGACAACTACCAAGTCTCAAATCCAGATGGGAAAGTCCTGAGTCAAGTCACAAGTTAAAATGGCTAACTGCTGAGTCAAGTCCCAAGTTAAAATGGACAACTGCCAAGTCTCAAATCCAGATGGGAAAGTCCTGAGTCAAGTCCAAAGTTAAAATGGGTAACTGCCAAGTCTCAAGTTGACATGGGGAAGTCCCGAGTCAAGTCCCAAGTTAAAATGGGTAACTGTCAAATCACTGGTTACAATGGGCAACTACCAAGTCAAGCCTCAATATGAAATGGGAAAGTCGCAAGTCTCGAGTTGAGACAGTCATGTCCCTAGACAGAAACCTCAAATTTCAAGTCCTTTTAACTGTATGTATAATAATGCAGTATGCTGAACATAAATGATTGACAGCACCACCGAGCGTTCTTTGTGCAACTTTTAAATGTTGAACAAAGTTGAAATTTGTTCAGTCTCTTTCTGATCTTTGATGTGCACGTCTGACAATCTCTATTTGTTTTACAGTCATAGATTTTGCATCCAAAAGTGGTTTTGAAAGCTGCTTCAGTGTAATAACTCGGGAGCAAAAGGTACTGATCAATATCAACAACACCGACAGCAGTTTTACAAATGTTCATAAAAATGTTTTATTGATTTTTTTTAAAAACATGTGTCAATGCTTTGAAACTGAAAACTGCCTTACACTGCAATGTCACATCATTACCATAAAGTTGTCCATCAAATACTAAGCGATGAAAGAGGACTGTAACCTGGCAACAGCATGACAGATGGTGGGGGATGTAGATGGAGGGGTTGGACAAGTGAACTGGAATGGATTACATACACATACGCATGTGTGCTGGTTTACATAGACAGATACAGTGTAAAAACAGGAGGCACAGTAACATTGGGATCATACAAAGTCAATCTGCCAGTATAAAATACGTTGGTGCTTGACTGGATCTGAACCGAGCCTGTCAACTGACCCTCAAATCAAGCACTGATCTACAAAAAAATTACATGACATTGTCTTAATTTTTTACTGTGATACTTGCAAATATTGGAATCAAGCATTTGAATTCAGTTTTATACAAACATGATCCTCTCTGTGAGGAAGTTGACCAGCAGGGGGCAGTAGAGGCTGTCGTTAGAGTGACTGAGTTTCCCTTTTGAGTGAAACTCAGCCTTTTTTTTTTTTTTTTCCATTTTGGTGAATAAATAGATTTATGACAAGGACAGAGGGACTGGTGGAATTTTATAATATAATTTTTAGCTTATTTTCTGTCTTCATCATGTGAAGTGATTCATTGTGAAAATGAAATCAGAATAATCCCTTCAGAGCCTTCTGTGAAGGGGCTGACCTCGAGGGATTTCATGTTTGTCAACAGCAGAAGTGAGACGAAGCAATAAAAGAAAAACCAGCCAGTCCTGTTGGGGATGAGGTTCCACCCTGCCTCAACTCTCAGTGCTCATGCAACTCTGATTTTTTTTTTTTTTTGTATTTTATGCTGAAAAGTAACAACCCCTGGCAAAACACAACAGATTTATCAGTCATATTCATCTGCCATATGTCAGTTAACATCATCAATTTAACAGTAAATACACAGTACATTAAGGATTTTGGACACTTTTAGGCAATCTGTTCATAAAATTAGTTTTGAAGTTACGGAGAGTTAAAACTTTTCTTTAATACATACACATCAACTTAGTGACAAAGCCAGCTGACCCAAGTATTTTTCATTACTTATTTTTTCCCTCTTTCATATAGAAAAAGTACTTACTTGCTTGCATGTATTTCTTTTTTTTTTTGCCAGAGGTTGAGTTGATAAAACCCATAAACATAACTGTGGAACCTCGCTCAGCGGTTGGTCCTCATTTGTTGCGGTAAAGGACCATTTTCATTCCTTACAATTAACTCTCAAGAATTTTCACATTAAAAGCCCTTAACTTTGGTATCCTATATTCACTACAGAATGTTTTATTATCGTCAACATTTGCATGTTTCCAAACTTACACTGTTGCCAAACAAGTTTTCAAAATTACACTAATGCAGCTTTTCCATTTACAGGAAGTCTTTTAATGTGAAAAAACTGCAGGAAACAGGACAGTAGCTGGGTGAAAATGTTGAGCCATTGTAATCGAAAACAGGCAGACCCAGTTTGGAGTTGGAAATTGTCTTTTATGTGATAAACAACAGTTAAATTCATATGAACTTCCTGCTATGGAATATCCAAATGTGCTTTGGAGTAAATCAGTAGTACTTTTTAAAAATGATCTCCATCTCGTCATGTCCGGCAGATGCAGCGGACACGGAAGCCCTGAGAAGACTGCTGAACCACTGATGAAAGGCGAAGGTCTCTGGCCGTGTGTCCGTCATTCTGCGTCTTTTATTATGCATCACACTTGAAGTCCAGCCTGGTGTTCATGTTTCATGGAATAAATCAGATTTTTGCTACTTTTGAACTCTGTGGTGCTACTGGACATCACAAACTGGACCTATTATGGAGTGTAACAAGAGAGTTTGGTTGGAGCTCTGCAGAAGTCCAGGCTGAGGTCAAATGTTCCCACATTTTCAGGGAATTTCTTCAATTTAAACACAAGCGTGGACATTTTATGCAAAATCTGATTGAAATTATTTTGGTTTTCTGTCACATTTCAGTCCAGGAGATCTGAAAGAGTCCTCAAGCCCATCCAACATTGTAGAAAAGAAGACAGCACTTCCCATCACGCTTCCTGCATTGCCCCGTTGCACACCCTTAGTGGTTTGTCTGTCTGTCCTCTGGAAAGCTCTGACTCCCTGTAAGGATGTCAGAAACCTGTGAACATGTCTTGTTTCTGCTCTTTTGGCTCCAGCATCTCAAATGCAGTATGCAGCAAGTGATTGTGTTGACACACACACACACAAAAAGATATGCACCCATACACTCACACGTACAGTATGTGCACACAACCAAATCCAAGGTGTCCGAATCCCTGCGAGCAAAATCCTGTAAAAACTCTTCTGTCCATCCAGGTAAAACATTTAAAGATCAGTATATTCAGACATGAGATATGTAGATTCATATATAATATATATATATAAAAAAGTACAAAATGAAAACTTCAAAATCAAAATGAAAAACACGTGAGAAACTCAACATGGTGAGGAATAAAAAGAAGAAAGAGCTGGCATCCTAGACTGAGGTTTCGGACTGTAGTCGCAGGACAAACTTGTGAGATTTGGGGTCGATGTACTCCTCTGACATCTGGATGTAGGGAATCTTCTTGGATGTTATCACGAGGCAGAAGTCCACACATTTGAGCAGGAAGACAGTTCCATCCTTCAGGCCACTGGTGACTGATGCCTCGCTAATCAGCGTCCACTGACGAGCCAGCCAGTGGTCCCGGCTGTACTGCAGGGTTGGACCGGGGGTCAGGTAGCTCTCTAGGAACGCCTGGGAGGGAAGAACATAATCAGCAATCAGGTGAGCATGATGAAATGTGATGGTGGTGTGTTTGGGACACATGTCACCTTGGGTGTCATGTTGTTAGTGATGCAGAAGGCCAGGTGCTGCTGGATGCTCTCCATGCTGTGGCAGTGCTGCTGCTTGGTGGTCCTCAGGTACTTCTGCAGGGCCCGGGCCATAGAGGGGAAGATGGCCTGCGCTGCCTCTCGTGGGTCCATCACGTCCCCTGGAGACTTTTTCTGCTCTTCTTCCTGCATGCGTTTTATGTGTGTGAAGGCCTCCTCTACCGCCACCACCAGGCTGGGAGGAGACAGCAAACAGAATTTTCCTCTCGTGAGAATCTGTACATAGTTTCAGACGCAGCAACAACCTGCTGCTGCCCCGCTCACCGTGCTCTCCGTTTGCGGACGCGCCTGTCGTGCTCAGCCTCTTCGTAGTACAGCTCATTGTGGCTGGTGTCTCTGCGTCGGGCGGCGGCTGCGATCATTGCTCTGGACTGGGAGTGTGCGAGACCTGCTGCTGCACTGTTCCCAGGACCTGCAGAGTCAAATACAAATATGGCTGCTGAGCAAGAGAATCTCACAGGTAAAGAGGCGATGACGGAGGAGGGCACAGGAGTCTCTGATGATGACATAAAGTGCAACGTGAGGGAACAGGCAGTTGTTAGGGTGGATGGGGTCAGGATGCATAAACCTTGCTCCATTTCCTTTGATCACCTGCAGTGCTGAACACTCCAGGAGCTGACAGGAGTAGCTGCACAGAGTCAATATTCAGAATGGTTCTGAGCAATGGGAACTTAAAAAAAAAACAAAACGAGCAATCCTCCCACAGATATAGCTACTGACATTCAAATGTTCTCATTACTCTGCCTCTCTTTGCCTTCAGGAAGTGCAGGGCATCCAATTACATGAGCTTCTTGGGCAACTTCAAAAGGTGGCATTTTTAGAGGATTGGGATTGCACGCTGCCGCTGAACCCCGCCTGATGCTAATGCACGCTAAAAGCAGGCACAGCTAGTGAATAATTTACACGGGGCATGGATCGGAGCATGAACGGAATAATTCATGGACGGAGACGAAGGAAGAGCTCACTGCTCCGCTCTGCTTTACGAGTGAGACATTTTTATGCTGAATCTGCATTACAAAAAGTTACACATGTAACCGGTCTTTCCAAACCTACTCGTTTAAACAGTGATTGCAAGAATGACTTGAGTGGTTAGGTAAGAATTATTAATACCTTGTGCTTGCTGGTGACATGCATCTTTGTGATATTCTGTGTTTGTTTGTGCCACATTATCTTCTTCCAAAGTGGACATCTGGTTTTCTATTTAGGTCTATGCATTTTACCAGTGCTTCAGTTCATTCTCGCATTTAAAATAGACGAAAGGCACATCTTGAATAAAGTAAAGTTGGTTAACTTTAAACTCCATCTCCGTTTACATTTACTCCTTTTTCATTGATATTCAAGTTACTTTCCATAAAGTGCACTTCTGGGCACATCTTTGGTGGAAAAAAAAACCCAAAACAAAACAACAACATGGAGAACAAATAGCTCGTAATTAGCTTGTCAGGCGTCATAAAATGGCTTGGAGCCATTTGGATGCAGCGTAACTGAGCGTTACGGCTGCTTTGTGCTTTGGGCGTTTCCACCCTTCAGCCCGAGAAGATTATTGCGTGTCAGCGTGCGGTTGCAGAAAGGAAGAGCGAAGCAAGGATAAGAGAGACCGAGGGGGTCTCTGAGCAGCTGCCGCAGGATCATAGTGAAGGATGGTGAAACTCGAGAGAGAAATGACAAGACTGTCGGCGTAATTGCTATTGATTTATCAGCCTTTTCTGCGGCTGTCTCACTCTGACATTTGAAAGGAGGCGAAGGAAGGGAAGCGAGACAAATGGCAGCAGAAAGAAAAAAGAAAGCAGCAAGTTAAGCTAGCACTTGAGTGAAGCTTGAGTACACTTTAGGGACAGCAATAATTTAATAGTGAGTATGTCTTAGATTCTCCCAGCTGTCATGAGGACGACTTTGAACTTTTTCATCAACGTGTAGCATGCAAAGAGTGAAGAGGACTAGGAAAGTGTGCAGCTGTAAATGACAGCTCTTAGAAAGTGAACACAAGCAGTTTGTGAGGATGCTTTAGTTACTTACTGTCCAAAAGATAGGCTTTCAGTTTAGCTCTAAAGATGTCTTAAAGGTTTCGCGTCAGTGCGAGGAAACACATGAGGAGAGCACAAAGTCAGCAGTTGAAGCAGCAGTTTAAAAAAAACATCTTTCCAACCTGCTCAAATGTCCCAGAGCAGGAACTAAGATGGATAGCAAATAAGCATGCTCGCATTTTCACCTGTTGTAGCACATTTCCTACAAATCACCAGTGCTTGATATCACTGTCGACAATTTTTCTAACTCTGCCATGCTAGCAGATCGATTTTCTTCCTTGAAGGCAGCCATTTGTTTTAGTGTATTCAGCAGAATAACCAAATGCACCTGTAGAGACTTGAAGTCTGCTTGGATGAGGGGATTCATCGCAGGGGGCTAGCTGAATTATTACTTGCTAAAGCATTTATATCAATAGTAGGAATCTGATGGATTACAGCGCTGGTTACTGGTGGATTTTAAAAATGTCTTGTGTGGTGCTCAGTGATCCTGCATGTTTAAACGTTTCCTGTTCAAGCTTCTGACACGATCTTTCAGGACAGAGAAGAGAAATGAAGGATAGTTAATAAAGTATCAGCTTAAACGTATGACTAAGTTTCAATTTTTTATATGAAAAGAATGTCTGATTCCAGCTTCAACAGCAAAAGTCTGCTTGTAGAAATAACAATTTAAACATCTAGGAGAGAAATTATAAGAAAAACATTCAATAAAGTTGGCTGTGTGTATGTAGGGATTTGTAAATAAAAATTAAAGAGATCCTCTTTGAGTGTAAGCGGTTCATATATCAGGAAATTGTGAAAATAAAAACTGCAAATCTTTTTCTAAGCCTAAATGCAGAGAGGCAGCGTGTGAAAACTACATCCACTCCTCGATTCAGTAACTCGCAGAACAACTTTTCACGTTGTTTTCTTGATGTTATCGGTCTGTCACGCTGTTGTGGAGGAATTACAGCACACCCTACAACACTGCTTCAGTTCATTCAGGTTTGCGAGCATTTTCTTTTATTTTCTTCTTAATTAATGACAGTGTAATATAACATTTTGCTTCTTACTGCATTGTATTTTAGTTTTTTTAAACACGTCCTCAAAACCTTTAGAAGTGACACGGGATGTATTTTCAATTAACTCAATTAAATAACTTGATATTTAAAAAAGAAAAATTGTACAAGTTTAAGCAAAACAAGTGTCATCTTGAACTGTTATAAATTTGTGATATTTCTAATTATCAAATTTTATGGGATGAATGACTCAGTCGATGAATAAACTAACCTGAACTAGTTTTGCTAATAATTTAAAGGGCAAGAGTATGTTTATTGTTTCATCGTTTATCTATCGTTTAATTAATATAAGCAAGCAATTTAAAGGTTTGAGCATTTAAAAAAAACACTGACCTACTTTGCTAGAAAACATCAATTATATATTTATATATATATAATTATATTTTATGCATGTTTTTAACAAACCAAATTATTGATTAAAAATTCAAGATAATAATTTTTAACTAAAAAATTGGATTGCTACTGCCAACAGAATGTTCATTTTAACTGTTTCTTTTAATTTTGTGTTTGAATACAAACACAGAAGCATATATTTAGCCTGTCTAGATGCAAAGACACACCTCTGAGCCTCTACTTGACAAGAATTCACACAAATTTGAGACTGCGTCCCACTCACCCTCAGCAGGGGCTGCTGGGAACTCACCATCCACGTTGTAGACCTTGAGGCCGGCCAGGTGCTTGGCGGCGCGGGACTTGGAGGCGGAGAGCAGCGCCGGGTTGTGGACTGGGAAGTCGCTGTAGTAGTGCTCTATGATGGCCAGAGCCGCCCGCTGAATACTGGGAAGGAAGAGGAAGAGGATCAGAGGGGGAAACCGAGGTAGCTTTATTGCCAGTGTGAGAGAGCTTCAGGGAGGAACGTGAGAAAAATTCAACATTTTTCACTAGCGATGTGGAAACGCTTGAAGTTCCCTGCAGTAGGTCGTTAGTTCTGATGCAGACAAGAGAAGACAGAAACACAAGCCAAGGAAGAAAAACAGATATTTTTAGCTTTCTTTCAAAAGTTCTTTTCCTGAGAATAAGAAAAAAAAAACATTTTAGTATTTCTTGAGGATTACAGGCACCATCAACATCAAACTGAGAGGCCGTGGGGGGAGGGCGTGAAGTGGGATAAATGCTGAAACCTAAGATCTGAACGACGAATAAATAAGAGGTAGATTATAATATCGAAAGGGATGAAGCTCAAAGATGCAGTTTTGGCGATTGCTTTTTTCCCTCCTAACAATCGGAGTGTGGTTGTTGCTGCATTTCTAACCAACACTCAGTCTATGTGAGAGGACATGAGGAAGGAAGGTGACGAGAGAAGGAGTGACAGGCACGAAAGGTGGGAACTGAGGGAGCTCAGTGAGCAGCTGGAGCTCATGCCTTGATCGTTTATACCAGGATCAGTGCATGCTAGGTCTTGTCTTTCATAACCCAGCGCTATTAAACCAACTGTACACAGGTTTAGACTTTTCACGTTATATGTCGTAAATCATTAGCTCTTTTATGGTACACCGCATCTGTGCTCTGACTTCATGTCTTCAGTTGTACTTTCACACACTGTAGTCAGTTGTCCTTGTTATATAAAATCTGCTTTTTCCTAATATTCGACATCACTCCTTTGAATATTTTTTGAACATCAGAGCTTTCAAAAAAGTCAAGAACCCTGCAAATCTCCAAATCAAAGCTCCAAGAATGAGACGTTTTCAGATAAGGGCCTTCCCATACATGATGACAGTGTTGTGTTACGGTATAGTTTTTGAACTGTAAGTTTCTATTAACACCAAAGTGCATGAATATGTGTATATATATGTACATATGTTGTAATAAGCCCCTTTAAAATCTGTAGTTTACAACTCATTGGACTGAAGAAGCTGTATTAACTGCTGTGACACCACAGGTCTGGTTCAATCTCTTGCACTGGCTGCCAGCAGGGCAGCAGATGCTGGCAGATGTTAACTCACCAGTATCACATCTTAATTGCTTACACTGGCCTCTTTTCATTCCATTTGTTCCCAGAGATACGAATGTGAACACAAACCCACTGAATCCACTCAGCCCTGTGTCATTCATTCATCTGTGTGGAAAGCTAACTTTATTTACACAAACAATCATGCACACAAGCTCGCAGCATGTGCTTCTTATCAGTGCCGGAGAGGATGACGGTACAACTCCTGATACTTTCTGACCTCTTCACTCCCATTCTTGCCCGTGAACAAACCGTACATTAAATAATGGCTCGTTTGCTGTGTCACAAATCAATAGGAGCCACGCAGGAATCCAGACAGCATTAAAACCTCATTGGTTTTTACTGCTTTGCCATCTGGTGACAGTCACATGGAGCTAAGCTAATGCTGTCAGACTTACGACAGATGTTTCAATTGCTTTACAGACTAAAACGAAAATAAAAAAAAAATAGGTCATGGTCTGTCTGTTTATAATGACCTACTAGACGAGTATCCGGGGTGAAGGGAAACATTTAGATATCAAAACACTCTGCTATCTACACATATTTTAAAGATTAAAGGAGAGGATTTATTCTCAGCTGGTCCACACTAAATGAACAATGTTCACATAACTCATGCACTGCCACTGGATCATGTGTTAGTATAACTTAATTAGATCAAATAGTTTTGCACAAGTACTAAAAGCCTTAAAAGACTTATTTATGTAGGTTATTATACTAAAAAAAAGTGTTTGCTTTTCTCTTGGAGCCCATGTTAGCTGACTTCTAGGTTGTACAACGTCTAGATATAAAATGCAAAACATAATTTTCAAGTCTGAACAAGCTTATTATTCATTCCTTTTGCTCCACAAATCATGTAGTTTAGTTGTTTTGTACTATATTTTGTTCATGTTGATGCACAGTATGTTCTATGGAAACATTTGGAAAAACACAAGCTTTCAGAGCAGGCAGTGACAGAGAAAGACAACCAAGTTTAAAAATGTGATCTCATCTCGTAAGTCAAAAATACATTTGACATGCATAGACTGCTAACAATTATAATTTCTCATGTCTTTATTGAACCGTTGATCCAAACTGGTGGAAGATGACACAAGTGAACCCTGGGAGTTAATAGCTGGTCAAAGCTCATTTGGCTACAAGTGTTTCCAGTAGCTCTTATAATCAGATCTGCACAACATTTGGACCAGACCCAGACAATATTCAGAAGGAATTTTTGAACAATCCTCTCTCCAGAACTGCTTTGGATCAGACACATTTGTGGGATGTCAGACGAACTGAAATCATGATGCTTCAGTACCTCACTGAGGATTCTGCATTTGTGCCTTTGAAGTCATCTTGCTGGACGCCCACTTCCAGGAAGAGCAGCCACAGCATTAATCTTTCTCCATTTCCAGACAGTGACTAACGGTGGAGTGATAGATTCCTTAAAAACTTTATATGTGACTCTTTCCAAGCTTATGCAGATAACCAACATGTATTTACCTTCAGCAGATATTTCTGATGAACTCAAACATAAAATTGTTTTGTTTTCCATCAAAGTGTTTTGAAATTACACTTGAGATATACAAACTACTTAAGTCACATTTTATGGAAAGTCAATGCAGAAAACCCTTAAACTCCAAAGCGTTAACATATTTCTTTGCCATTCCAGTCATGCTTCTTAAAGTACATCTGCAGAATTAAACCACTCACATGATTTCAGTAACAGAGCGCCACTTATATGTTAACTAACTGTAGTGTATTGATGATGCAGCAAAGGCAGACGGAGTGCTAAGTGGAATCGGGTTAAGGAGGCCAGACAGCCAGATCCATACAGGATCATTGTGCTGAGTCAGACCCTCCCTCATCCTCACACTCATCAATTATTAAGCTGAGCAACAAGACAGAAAAACATATATGAACCAGGGACACACAGCAGCGTCTCAGCAAGCTCAAACAAGGAAATATATGGCTTTTGGTTGGACCGTGACCCAGTTACTAATGAGGAGCTGACCATCTTCTAATGTTGCTGTCAGGAAATTCCCAACTAATGAGTGTGCTTCAACACCCACTTCTCTGCAACAATTTTCCAAGACCATAAGGAATATGTCCCATATTCATCTTGTCTGGTCAATGGGGAGCAAGAAAAAAAAATCCCTCTGCTTCTCAGAATGGCACCAAAGGCGAGGCAGACAGAGACAAGCTATCTGGGCCCCTGGGCCCTAGACATTATCATGAAGCCGTGGACGAGAGCCAGAAAAACAAGAATGTGAGCAGCAACAGAGGGGATGGATAATAGACAGGCCATAAGAGCACAACACACAAACACTCGTGTCTGAGCTGCTCTGTTTGACGCACTGTCCGCATGCGTGTGTGTGTGTGTGTGTGTGTGTGTGCATGCTGACCAGATGCTGGGCCGCAGTCTGCAGGGAGCGCTAATTAGCTGTGTGTTTACAGTCACAGACGGACAACAGAGCGCGGCGGGCCTGCTGCTGGCCAAGCAGGGATGAATATCAGAATATCACAGCTTAGAAAAGGACAACAACCGCAAGGCAGCCAGCGAAAACACCAACTGGACCATTACACACACGCTTGTCTGACATGTTTACATGAAAGCAAATAAATTTTATACCAGCTTATAACAGGCTTTTCTTCTTTTGAAAATAAGCTAAAGTTGACATATTTGTTTATTTAACTGCACATATAGATTATTTTATTTTGTTGTCTTTTTGTATTCATCTGAACTTTTCATGTAAACTACCAGGAGAGCTGCAGTGTTATATAAAACACACATAGAAGTGGGTCTTTTTCTTCCTCCAGACCCACATACAATACATTTTAGCACTCTTCAACACCACCCTGGCATTAACTATTAAACCCTCGTTCTGTATTCTCTTTTTCACTCGCTCCCGCAGATTTCTCCCATGCTTCAGTCTCCTGGGTCTTTCCTCTGTGCTGCGATCTCTTTGTGCTGCGCCTTTCTGAGGAGTTTCCTGCCTGAAGTCTCCCCCTCCCTCTTTCTTTCTTCTTCTGGGACTATTTTCTCTCCTTATCAGCCACTCCTCACCTTTCATTTTCCATCACTACTTCAACCTCTTCCATTACCTTTCAGTTTCCTCTCTCGATCTTCACTTTTCTTCTTCAGGCACATCCTTCACTTTGACTTTCGCGAGCCTTCATATTATGTAATCCTTCTCTTGAGTATATAACTAGTGACTTTAATTTCCCCCATCTCAATGACTTGAGATGATCTTCCCCCTGCTTTCATCTTGCCTACAGTCTCACGGCTGTTATCTTCTCAAAGCCGAGATAAATTACAATCTCCTCATGCAGTCCCACAGTAGATTCAAGCTATGTTTACATTAGTTCAATTTAGTTTTAAAATGCTATTTTAAAACAAAAAGAAACATGCACATGCACACAATTCAATAAGAGGCTGAAAACTTATTTTAAATACTCACTTAAGCTGGATTAACAGCTGTTAGCACAGCCAGCCGAGCCAGGAGCACTTGTTTAAATTTATAGTTCATATTTCATCATTAAGGCACATCTGTGTAATATCTTTTGGTGATGATTACATGATATAACTTGGCAACTCGGGGAACAATACATAGTCACACAGAAAAGCAAATCACAAAGCCAGATGGTGCAACTGTATCATAGTTTCCAAATACTTAACTTTCTGCACATCATTAGACATTAGACAGGAACAGTTAACTTTACAAACTCAAAAGGGTCGGCAGCTGATCAACAACTATCAGTTGTTTGTTTTTTTGTTTTTTTAAAATCATATTTGGCAGAATAGTGTGAATGCCAGGGCAAGCCTTTAAAAAAAAGTTTGTTATTACAATCAAAACATATTATTGTGGATGCCGCCTCAGCACATTTGTTTGTTGATATGAATGTGCATTGTGTGCTTTGGACATAAAATGAAACGGACCATCCAAATTGTTATCAGAATAAGTCCAAAAGCCCAGATTTGCGATGGCATGGGGTTGCATTTAAACAGAGATTTTAGAGCAACAAAGCCTGTCTTTGAGACTATGTTTCCACGGATACCCATACACTTCTCAAAAACACAATATTCTGGATGCATAACAAAGGCGTGACCGAGGATAAAGAGGGTACTGGCGCTGGACAGATCTAAATGTAATATCTTGAGTTCATATTGTCTATGAAGAAATAAAAATCCTTTCAACCTTCAAGGACTGAGCAGGTCATGTGTCATATTGGAATAAAGAAGCTGCTGGGCGCTTCTCACCTGAGCTGTCCCAGGTTGTAGTGCCTCGTCTCACCGTCTGTGGAGCGAGTGACGCACATGGAGAAGCACGGCTGGAGCTGCCGGAGCTCCAGCAGGACGATGGCCAGGTAGTGGATGAATAGCAGCGCGTCCACCAGCGAGACGGCGTACTGCACGATGCCCTGGTAGTTCTCATCCTGAGAACAAAGACGTTTTCAAAACGTCATATATGTGTGTGTGTAATCTGCCTGCTGATGATTTTTCGAGTACACATAAAGAACACACCAATAAACTATGTGCTTGTGTAGAAAATTATCCCAAGCACATTTCAAAGCGTAGAATATACATGACATGCCCCTGCAGGCATAAACCAAGAGATTATACACATGTAAGACGAGATGTAGAGCATATGAATATTAAGACACATTTCAAAGCCCTGCAAGCCTTTTAGTCCCTCTGTTTGTGTGAGGTTTTCTGCAGCATTTTAAAAGAGGAACCAAGAGGGATTTTAAATTATGACTAACAGTAAACACACAGCACTGGGGATTCCAAGTATCTGTGTTTTGGTTGTTTTTGCGATTTAGTTAAGCTCTTGAAGGCACTGGAAATTAATGTTTCTGCAGTAAATGAGATGGATCACTCATGCCACTGGAAATCTCTCCGTGTTCAGATTCTCTTGAATTTCTGTTTATATTCAAAGTTAGACTGTGCCATTATTACGTTACGTACCTGTGAGTCGAGGATTCGGACTGCGTAGAAGAGCCAATACGAAATCACAAAAAGCAGCACCAGCACAGCAAGAAGAGCCTGGAATGCAAAGACCCGCGGCAGGCCTGCCTGCGCCGGCCTACAGAAGAGCGCCCAGACGGCCAGCAGCAGTATGAGCAATTTGAAGGCCACGGAGATGAAGAGGCCCTCACAGGCCGTCCCGCAGCTCTGCAGCTTCTCTGGCCAGAGGATGTGAGGGAGAACCAAGAAAGCCAGCGGTGTGAGGAACACCAGCAGGCCCAGGATCACCGCCAAGGTCCGGGTGAGGTAACGGCGGCAGTCGAGCCCCACGCTGTCTTCCAGGTCTTTGGTGATGCGAGCAATGTCCTCCTGGGAGAGGCTGTGCTCTGATGTGCCTGTGACAGCAGTGGTGGTCTCGCCCCAGTTGTCATCCTGAAGATACAACAAAAGAACCAAAAATGACTTACAATAATAACTACTATCCCCACTCCCTTATTTAATCATCACTCTCTACTTGATCTTTAATGAATCCCCAAAAATAAATGCTGTAAGCTTCGATGTAGAAGGAGTGGACAAAAAAAAAGCATTGTATTCTCTACTGAAGTTACTTACACATACTTTTCTTTACAAAAAAAAAAACAAACAAACAAAAGAAAACAAAACTGCAAGTGATTATTTTCAAGCACGAGAAAGAAAGGAATAGAAAATGGGAAGTGGAAAAAGCAAACAGAATGAGCTGCCAACTGGGCTGTGTGCTGACGTCTGGGTCTGACTGCATCCGCAGATAATGAATGTCAGCGGTGTCGGAGCAGAGCTGTTAGAACAACACAGATAAGGACTCTTTACATGGCAGTCATAACAAGCTCCTGATGTGGTTGTGTGTGCGGATGAGAGTTGCTCATAGCAGTGAAAAAGGATTTTTTAAAAAAAGAAGAAGGGGGGGGGGGGGGGGGGTCAACTGCAAAAGCATTCAGTACTGGATTTCTTCTTTTTTTGTCCAGTGGCCAAAATTGTGCTCCCCCAAATGCAAGGATTTCATCCCCAAGCTTTGCCCCTTACAAACAAA
>JBAMYA010000012.1:5311663-5324058 GCA_037176975.1 Arrhamphus sclerolepis
CCCCCCCCCCCCCCCCCCCCCCCCCCCCCCCCCCCCCCCCCCCCCCCCCCCCCCCCCCCCCCCCCCCCCACCCACAAGAGCATTCAGTAATGGATTTATTCTTTTTTTGTCCAGTGGCCAAAATTGTGCTCCCTCAAATGCAAGGATTGCATCTATAAGATTTGCCCATTACAGACAGCAAGAGGATTATCAAGGAGGTATGCTATAAAGACTGATGGGTTTGGGGGGAGGAGGAGGAGGAGGAGGGTGCATTGGACACAGAATATGCCGCTGGCCTCTGGGTCACAGCAGAACGGATGATGCAGAACAATGGGGGACCCCTGCAGTACAACCAGTATGACCTTAAAACCTGAAAGAAGCTGCACCGTATCTTCAAATACCAAAGGTATTTCAGTTCTGTATCCACATTTAGAAGATTGGGGAATAAAACCCAGTCCCAGCTCCTCAAGGATATACTATATCCTTAAATATGGATCAAGATATTTTATAACATTTCCTGACAATTCCTGACAGAAGCAATTTGATGATGAGATTTGATCAATGTTGCCCTGGTAACGTTAGTAAACAACCAGTTGGGGAGAAAAAGAGCACAGATTTACAAAAACAGAAATCTGACCCCGTTTTGGCCTCAATACAAATTTATTGTCTCAAATTCCAAAAGAACGCTGCCAACAGCTCAGTAACACAACACTTCTGCAGGTTACAACAGGACCTGCACTTCAAAAACAACTACAACTACAATTTTCTATAACCAGAATAAACTCTTTATGTCTTGTTTTTGGTTTGTCACGTACATTTTCACGCAGTCACCAGCACCGATAGGATAAATGGGAAGTTTAGAGGCAGATTTTCTAATTTGAAACTGATTTTTGAGTCCTACCTCTATCCAGAGGCTGATGTAAGAAGTGGATCTTCGTGTTTAAATAAAGCTAGAAATGACAGCTGCAGTGAGAAAAGACAAACAAACAAAAAAACAGAACAAAAAAAAAATGATGCAACATTTTTATAACACTGCTGCAGGATCATTCAAAGGTGACGACATGCAAACTCCCGACGTGTCGGTGTAGTTTTCACTGACGTTCTGTTTGATGAAGCCCAGCACTGAAATCTGGCTCGGCTCCATCTGGCCTTTGACACGAAGTTGTAAATACTCGTGTCACTGTCCGCATTTCTCTGGAGGGCCAAACATCTCCACTGACCCCTCTCAGGAGACCTAAACTCAACTGTGGAATGCACGGCTCAGGTTCAAAGTGTCAGAGGGTGTGCATGCAACCACATTCCTGCAGACAACCTGACACTGTGTGTACTAAAGGGGGCAATGCGTCTCCATCTCATTAAACCCTCATTTAAGGCAAGAAAAAAAACAAAGTGAACTTAAAATTCTTTTTAAACATAACATCAATAATTTGTTAACATTTATCTATGATGAATTAATAGATTAAAATGAGCTTAACTGGATTTGATAAAACACATACATATACTTGCACATACACACAAATTATTATTATATTAAAGCCTCAATTTTCTTTCTTTCTTTCTTTCTCAGCGTAGAAAAAAAATGCTCCATGAAAAGTAGAGCTGCACGCTTTGCTTAAAAGGAGTCGTAAATCTTTAAGCAGTGACAGCGAGCACACCTAAGCAGCACGGGAGATACGAAGCCAGAAACGTTAAAACACGCTATTCAGAATTTCCACCGTGAGAAACACTATGTATTGATTGTGCCGTGGATATCAGTGGCTCTCTTCTCTTCACCTGTCGGCAGATTCTCAAGTCTTAATCCAGTCGATTTGCTGTCTGGCTGGTGAAGGCGAGCATGGTGCGTGCATGTGTATGAAAACAGAAAATCAATGGGCATTAGGTGTAATAAAGAGAGCCTCTCTGACGGCAGCGTACTTCAACAACACCCAGGGGAGACATGAATCACAGCATCTTGAGCCTCGTAACACAGATACACTGATCACTCATTGCTTTCGTTTTATAACCCGAGTTAGACGCCGCCGATTAGAAAGAAAAAAAGAAGAATTTTTTTTTGTATGTGCTAGATAGGATGATGAAGTGGCTTTTGTTGTAAAAACGTAAGGGTCACTTTGTTTAAAGTCTGTGTGGATCTAAAACATGCGTTCAGATTTTTATGGCGATGTTATGTCGTCGGCCCGGCTCAGAGCTGTTATTATCCTGCCACCTCATTCTTTACTTGTAAAAACGTAACAGAAGACGCTGCTGTGGCGGGAACAACAAAAAGACGTGAAAGGTAAAAGGTAGGCGGCTTCATGAAGGAGCACAAACAACAATCTGGTTCTGAGTGAAGGAAAGGTGACAAAGAGGTGATGACAAAGTCAGAGCATGAGAGTGGCAGTCGGTAACAGAACGTAGTAGCGACACGCAGACGAAAAGCAAAACTTAAAAGAATGCATGACCAAACAAGCTTTAAAAAAAATACAACAGGAAGTAAGGCTGAGATGCAAACTGATATGTAATTAACTTAAGAATGAAGTGCACTAGTAATACTTTTCCAGATCTTGTTCAATGATCCATGTTTTACATCCCTGGTTGCAAATTCTTTTCTTTTTTTTTCCTGAGTCAGAAGTTATAAATTTTAAGGTAAAACATGTCTGAAATACAGACTTTGAGAACTCTTCTTGCTCATAATAATAATAATAATACTTGCCATTAAAAAACCGGCTAAATTTCTCAGGTGTACTGAACAAGCCTTCTTTTACGTTGCAGATGCTGCTGAAAATTTGGGGCTATTTTGTTTGTGGATCCTTACTACTGTACCTGAGCTTTCTCTCCGACAGCATGAATAAAAATAAACATAAGTGACCCACATTTCCACTCTGGATTAACCAGTCATGGCAAGGCTGATATGGTTCAGCACCGGCAGCCTTGCAGCAAACCCAGACCCATTCATCACAAGAAACAAGTGAAACTGAGAGAAACGGAGGAGATGAAGAACTAAGAGGTGGAAGAAAAGGGCACAGATATATGACACAAATGTTCAATTAAAAGGACAGCCAATTATGGTGAGGAGAGCCGTTGATCCAGAGAGGCAGAGAAAGTAGAGACTGCAGAAACAATGCACAAACGTCAGCTGAGTACCTGTCAGGAATGCTCATGTCCTACATCTGCAGTGATTTATTCAACCCAGATGAGGTTTTACAACTAAATCCTGCACACTGGGTGGAGCTGAGGCGTTATGCTGGAAGGTAAACAGCTGAGTAGCGGAAATGAAAAGTGTTCTATCTACTAAACGAGTGGATGAGGAGAGAACAAGAGAGTCAAGGAACAATGCCAGGCTTCACAGATTTACTCAGCAAAGAAATCATTAAAAGGGGATACACATTTTTCTTTTCTTTTGGGGGGGGGGGATCACTTATTTGTGCTAATGAGCCAATTTGTGGGGGTCTGCAGTAACTACAAAGCCAAAAAGAAAAAAGATTGCTCTAAAGAAAATATGCAATTTAGTGAGCGGTTCGGACTTATAGAGGACTGCAACATAACAGACCAAAATCAGAGCAGAAAGTAAAGTAGATAGGTTTTTTGTATTTTCATCTCTACCCAAGGCGTTTTCTGCTTTACCTTTAAAGTAGATACTACAAATCTGTGGCACCGATTTAACAAGAGGCACACCAGATGGAAGTGAGAGGGACAGTATAAGGGACCCAAACCTGAAGATGTGGTAAAAAAAAGCAGCTTTTGTGCTGCATTTCTGTAGTAATTTGAGCAAAGCATTCGATAGTTGTTTTGTTAATACCTCTGTTAATGTGTCACGGTAACCGTAAAAAAAAATCATAATATGCATCCTTAAAACCAAAGTAAAATTAAAATTCTATTTATATTTTTTAACAAAGGAGATATAAATCAAATTATCAAGAACACAGTGCATTTCTCAAATCATTCCATTAAGTCTAAAAAAGCTAAAAAGTCAAAACTGTTTTTTCTACATCTCTGGTTTCACTTTTAATTTACACTGCTCAGCGTAAATGAGTACACCCCCTCTGAAAAGTAACATTTTAACAATATCTCAATTTAAACAATTTCCAACATGTTGAAAAGACAAAGTTTAATATAACATCTGTTTAATTTAGAACGTGAAAGTAAGGTCAATAATATAACTTAGATTACATATTTTTTCAGTTTTACTCAAATAAGGGTGGTGCAAGAACGAGTACACACCAGAACAAGAACTACTACATCTAGTACTTTGCATGGTCTACATGACAGCGCCAAGTCTTCTAGGCATGGGATGAACAAGTTGGCGACTTATTGCAACATCAATCTCGTTCCATTCTTCATCAATGACCTCTTTTAGTGACTGAATGCTGGATGGAGAGAGATGCTCAGCTCGTCTCTTCAGAATTCCTCATAGATGTTCGATTGGGTTCAGATCAGGAGACAAACTTGGCCACTGAATCACCTTCACGATGGCCAAGGGCACAGAGTGATGGTACCATCTTCTCTTTCAATATCAATAAATCTGTGAATTCATGATGATTCATAATTCAATAACATGCAGCCCCACATGAGGATGCTGCCACCACCATGTTTCACCGTAGGCACCATGTATTTTTCTTTCTATTCCTCATCTTTGTGACGCCATACAGTTTTGAAGCCATCAGCTCCCAAAACATTTATCGTGGTCTCATCACTCCAGAGCGTAGAGTCCCAGTAGTTTTCATCTTCATCAGCATGGGCCCTGGAAAACTCTAGGTGGGTTTTTTTTTGTGTCTGGCCTTTAGGAGAGGCTTCTCTTGTGGACGGCATCCATGCATGTCATTTCTCTGCAGTGTACGCCGTATTGTGTCACAAGAAATAGTCGCCCCAGTTTGGTTTTCTACTTCTTTAGATAAGCTGATTTTCTTTAACCTACTCATCGAAGACGCTCCTGTCAAGGTGTTAACGTCCAAGGACCATCTGGACGTCTCTGTGAGATGGTTGCAGTTCCATCTTTCTTAAAGTTTTGGACCACTTTTGCTACAGTATTCTGACTGACAAGTAAAGCTTTGCTGATCTTCTTGTAGCCTTCACCTTTATGGTGTAAAGAAGCTATTTTCTTTCTCACATCTTCTGTCATTTCTCTTCAATGTGGTGCCATTGCTGACTGCATGAAACAGGAAGCAGCTTTCTTTAAATGACACCCTTTTATAGACCATTGTCTGCTGGACACCTGTACACTGACTAATTTGACCCACATGTGATTGTATTCTTGCTAAATTATACATCTGTAGTCAACAATTTAGCTTTGCTAAGATTTTCAGTGGGGTCTACTTGTTTTTGCACCACCCTAATTTGAGTAAAACTGAAAAAATGTGTAATCTTATATATAAATTATATTATTGACCTTACTTTCACCTTATAAGTTAAACAGATTGTCAACATTTTGGAAATTGTTTTAAATTGAGATATTGTTCAAAATGTTACTTTTCAAAGGGGGTGTACTCATTTACGCTGAGCATTTTATGCTCCGACCATAAAAAGAAAACTAAAGAGAGCACGAATAAATCTGGAGTGCACACGCGCATACACAGACAAAAAAAGAGAATTAATCCAATGTGTAGAAAAACATTTCTAATGGCAAACCTGCATGGCCCAAATCTCTCCATCACGTTCCACCCACCAAAAGATCTGGCAGCATTAAAAATGGCTGAGTGGCAGCTGTTTCGACACGGTGAGAGCGGTGTGATAAGATGCTGAATGTGCAAACAAAGTATTACACTGATAAAAATCCAGCAATGCTGCAAAGTACGTACAGCACGAAACAGTAGCTGCTGGGCCGTTAAACACTTCCTGCTTCCTACTTAGAAAGCCTGTACTGTGTTTTTGATGATAATTAGCACAATTCCAGCTGTTTTGGTCAAAGCAGTGAGATAAAAAAAAACAAAACTAATTTTAACAGTTCAAGTCACCACTGCACTGCCATTATTTTTAATCACAGTGCAATTATGCCGTTATTTTTAATAAACTGGACCCCCATCTACATTCCAATAGAGTGATAAACACTATAAGGAACTCAAGAAATGATTAGTCTGATTAACAGGAAAAAGTCATTTTGCAAAGTGTGTGTTCTACCTAGGTATATGCCAGCATGCATCAACAACTTTTAAATGTATATTTTCTGTTTTCTGTCCCCACCAGAGTATAAATAACAGTTACTGTCTCTCACAGTAAATCAACCGTCCACTAAAAGCCTGTTTTCTTTTGTTCAGCTGAGAGTGGAGCGCAAATGAGTGCACTCTACTCACTCCTGGGAGATGAGGTGTTGTGTTTATGTTTGTGTAAAATATAGCAACATGCATTTCAAAGGGGCTTCACACAGCCATGTAAACACAGTGAGGACAATGTGTGTGGCTGCCAGGAACTTGTCAGGGTAAAGAAGGGAAGCATTTAGAAAAATTAGATTACTCCGAGAATGTGTGACAGTGGAAGACTTTAAATATTAAGACCTAAAAAAAACCCAAATCATCTGATGCAAATGATTTGATCATGGAGCAGCATCTCACTGTTTCCATGGAAATTCAGAAGGTAAGTCACAGGCAGGTACTGGTAATCAAACTGACTTAAATTATTCACCAGCAGACTTGAAGACCAACTTAAGAAATCAAACATTTCAGCAGTTCAACTGTGTGTTAAGGAGGTGAGACACCTGCAAAGATATTAGAGCCAAATTCTCTTCACAAATTTAAACATATAAAACACTTTTCATGACTGACTGAGACTGTGTAAGGTGAGAAAGAACCCAAGAGTGCCATCTCACTGTTCAAACCTTAGTTAGCACGTTACATTGCATGATTTGGGGTTGCCACAGATGAAAGATTAACATTCTTAAAGAATAGTAATCGCCAGTAGCATCATTCCAAAGAAAAACTAAGAATCCAGACTTGGCCTCTTTTCTTTAACATGACCAGGACCACGTTAGTCTCCTTCGCTGTTTGTAGACTGTTGTTGTGAGATGATGCTAACAACCAATCAATCGAATAATATATAAAATGCAATGAGACCTCCAAGAGCCAAGATTTCAACCAGATTATGATGGAACTGACAAAAATTCCTCCACAGCAGTTTGAGAAAATTAAGTCCTTAACAGATTATATGTATATTAATAATTAATAACCTATGCAATGTGTTCTTTTTCATCTGAGGCACTACCTCAACTTTATTAAAGACCGGATAAAACTTGATGTACTGCTTTTTGACGTGTTTTCCTTGCTATGACCTTCGTCATCTTCATCTCCTTAATTAGACTTGGGTTTTGACACTTTTACAAGTCTGTGTCTCATTTTACCAAATACACGTCTTTGTCATTCAAAAACTGCAAGCAGTTCTGAGTCCTGGGAGCTGTGCTTCAGAAGAGACAATTTCAGGTCAGAACAGCTGAAAAATGAAAGACTATTAGACTAGAATTAGGCTGTTTGGTCTGGACCATAATCTGGGCCATGTTTTCACACCTGTGAGTTTAGCTTGGATGAAAGTGACAGGATATATAGTTTAGAGGAGCTTGCAGCTGCAGAGAAAATGACAATACAGAAGGACAGAAGAATTAAGAAATTTAAGGTCCAGCTGTGGTCAGAAGAGCAACAAAGACCAGTGAATTCCTTTCCACATCAGCTGCTTTTACAAACATCCTTTCATGCAGCGACATTTAATGTAACAGCACAAACGAGGACAGCTAATTTCATTATTGCGCTCCATGAAAAACTCTCACAGACACAAATACGCTGTATACTCTTTAGTGCTTATGCCTGAGTGCGCATATATCCAATCTCCTGCAAATGATTTCATTAAGAATTAAAGCAACACTAGCACAAAAGCTCAACATCTGTTGTTTTTGCAAAATATTCTGCCAGCACATAATCCACAGCATCATTTGCAGTGACTCAGGAAGAATATGAGCTAAGCAGACTTGTCACTCCTACCTGGCTTGTTTTAGTCCCTGCTCCACAGTTGATCGCAGGAGGTGAGTTAGTATTAGAATCTTCTTCTGTGGTGGTGATGATTACCTCCTTTATCTCTTCTGAAGCCGCACAAACCTCGAGCACTTGCAAAACTTCATCCCCCGCCTCCATCACAGCTGGTGACTGCATCCAAAAAAATCCTCGTCCCCCAAACTTGGCCTCAGTCTGGTTCGCACAAATGTCCTGTCTGTACTAAGCCACCGCTTTCCTTCCCTCGATCCATCCCAGAGTTTGATTTAGAGTGTGAGTGACCTCACTGACTCTCCTGATCTACAATCCGGCCCCTCGCTTTATCCGTCTTTATATAGAAATCTCTCCCATCATGCCTCAGGAGGTATTGTATGGGGCTGTGTGCTCACTTGGCGCATAATGTACAGGGCTTTATGAAGAAAGACAAGAGAGCAAAGGAGCGTGGAGAGTGGGAGAGATGAAAAGGAGACGGGAGGGGGGGGTGAGGAAGCAATCACATGGGCTGTCCTGACTGCAGCTGGAGCAGAGAGGAGGATAAAAGGATTGATGGAGTGAGGGAGAGAGCAGGGAAAGATGACCAGAGGAGCACAAAGATCAAAAATCTGAGTCCAGTCAGCATTAAATAAATAACACACCAATTAGGTGTCATCGCCATCCACTTTAAGATGCCTTTTTCTCTCTCCATTCCTTGTTCTCTCTTTCTCTCTCCATCCCCCTTTTCTCCCTCAAGGCATCTTCTGTCATTTACCTTGTACTGTGCTTGGCTGTTGCCTCAGCACCACTCTCCATCCATTGCTTCTGAGCCAGTGAACACGGTGGTGTCGCTGGCATGGCCACATGTGTGTTTATGTGTGCACTTATAGGGAGGTAAAACACAACCTGTCCATTCTACCAACTGGATCATTAAAATGCATATGATCAGCTTGTTACGGCTGTAACGATCTGAATGGACCACAGTTGTGCTTAGATAGTAATCGTTAGTATAGAGCAGGAGGAACTTAAAAAAAATCCTTCTATCTTTAAGTGACCAGTATGGGAGGACTTGCTTCCTTGTACAGATGGTCTACATTGAATCTGCATTGTCATATTTCTGGGGAGGTGTAGACATAAAAAAAAAAAAAAGATGATTGAACACAGCAATTATTACATTTTCCTCCTTATCCCTGTAATGCAAGTTCTGATCATAGATGGATACGAGCCGTGATAGTACTGCCCCCATGTACAATTTCACTGGCTAGGCTCTAGCTGACTATCTGCAACACGTGTCGATCGTTTCTCAACCTTTGGTGGAAGCCAAAGACCTGACGCAACACATGCAACCCACAATTTATTTCAACAATGGATGACATCACCCCATTCAAAGTCTATACGCACAGAGGCAGATGAAGAAACACGAGTGTGTGAATCTACCATAAGTGTGCAGAGCGGAGCAACCTGGTGATAACTGCTCCCATTGTTGACCTCTCTGTCCTGAGAAAACAGGCGCAGCAAGTGTATTTGTGGGAAGTTCACCCAAGTCTGCTGCTTTGTCAAATAGCAGAAGATGGATCTTGTCACTGTGTCACTGTCTAATTTTATTAGTATGGCTGTATTAATACAGGAATTCAACTTTTAGGACAAGAAAAGATTTTTTTGGTTTTTATTATGAACTAGTAAAACACACTCAAGACTATGAACAAGTAGACTGGGGATGTAGGGGGGGGTCACCGTTTACACAAGTACAACCAGATTACTTTGAGAATCAAAGGACAACAATGTTTTGAATTGGTTCTTTAAAAAAATTGTGTGATGGAAACGATACAGTTTGCATGAAAATATTAAACAGGTCTGAAATTGTTGTTACATCAAGCAGAAAAGACCGCAGGGAATGCACGCCAACTCCAGTAAGCCTCTTGACTTCTTGACACCTGGATTTTCCCCATTTATGTGAGTCAGGGCAGTGTGGCCACAGAAATTCAACTGTCAATTTGGATTTTTAACTCAGAATTGTCCCCTCGGTAACTGAACCTACATTACATATGTCTGTTGTTGATGCTGGTCAGACAATTCCATGAACTGGTTCAAACTTAAGTTTTGGCATGTGTTGTTGAAATGGGATACAGCAAGTGTTGAGAGGACCAGACGTGGCCCAAAGGCTCAAAGAAGATGGAAAATTGGGACATCTCTGGTGGATATGAGTCCAGGTTTAGAGAGCTACACTCACCTTGAGTCAATGCCATAAGTCAAAGTCAAATGTGGGCCAAAGAGAACTGCAGATACAGGTCAAATTTGGGCCAAACATTCCCTCCTACGTGAGTTGCATCGGTAAAAACAGAAGAAAGTGACAACAGTTCTTGACTTTTCACATAAACCTGAGTGAGTCGGAGTTGGAATTAATGTGGCTATTTGTGAGAATGTAGCCTAAAGACAAGGAAATCAAGCAAGAACCACAAAGCTCACCTGAGAGTACCCGAAAACCCCCTTCAAGGTGTTTAGCCAAAGGGGCTATGACTTCAAAAGCCCCCCATGGAGCCCAGCCAGCTGTGTTGTATTTTGTTTCCATCTCTGTCGCCCTGAAGTCATTTCCTGTTGACCTACTGATAACAGCATTATAATGCCTAAAAATGTTTTTAACCTAATTTCCCTACCTCTACCCTCAAAAATCCAGCTCAAAAATGTTTTCCTCTTTCCATCCATCATGACACATTCACACACAGCACCGTATAGCACTCACCAGAAAGAAGGGATCCCAGACATGAACACAAGCCCTTTGACGCCTCCAAGTTCTTGACATGGTTTCCTGCGTTTTGCCCCCTTAAGAGTGAAGAATGGTGAAACTACCTGTGTAGTGGTCGACTGAGGAATGCCGAAGCGCTACGTTGCTCTTACGGTACGCTCCACGTACAATATTCAGCTCTAGTTGGCAAACAGCTGAGACCACAAAGCAGCTGAGTTTAATTGGATGGACTGGTCTGTGGGGAGGGTGGGAGGATGGAGGAAGATAGTTATGAGTTTGGGAAGTCAAGAGAAGATGGGGAAGAAGAGCAGGGTTTCGATTTATCGTACTAGCTACTTCAATATTTCATGGGGCAGATGTAGCCCGAGCAGCAGAGTTTTGTTTTCAGTAAGGATGGAAAATAGCAACACTAAAGTAATGTTATATATACATGAGAAACAGTCGATGCATTTGAATGTCGTACTTCAGAGGCATTGTAGACATTTGATGTGAAAATATCACAAGGTGTTAACTGCCCTTAATTTGGCTTCAAGCTACAAAAGTTATGCAATCAAATGCAAGCCATGCAAATAAACACATTTAAGTGCATTTCAAGCCAAATTACCTCTTGCTGTTACTTTGCCAGAGTGTTCCTGATCTCTGCACAAATGTTTACACAAGCAGTTGTAGGACACAAACACCAAGGTTCATACAGTGATGAAGCTTTTTTTATTCCTAAACTGCACATACACATTTACACCAAGGTGTATTTTCTGGCAGTGGAAATGAATGCTTTCTTGTGGAAAGGTATTACATTCCTTCTGTGTGACACTTTGTATGACACTGTTTAAGCTGCGTTGCTGCATCATCCTGAGCGGCTCCGATCTACTTCAATGTTCATTTACATGCAACAATAACAAGAAGATATAAAATAACTGTAGCTCACATTATTCCACATCAGTCCATGTGTAAAAAGCCAATCAGATGCATCCACTTCCATAGTCATAAACAGCAAGAGTGCAGGTAGGTCAGCCAGACTGATGACACGTCGAGTCATCTACAGAGTTTGCTATTGAAGACGCTTCTTGAGGTGTACTTTTGATGCTCTCAAATTAGCATACTGCCTGGAGTTTTGGACAGGTTTCTGAAACTGGAGCAACCAGCTAGAAGAGTTCTGTTCAAACACATCATGCAATGAAGATAATATCAGCCATTTTCACCCTTGATCTGCTGGAAATGTCCACAAAATAATGTTGATCAGGTGATCACAGTTGCACTCTCACATACCTAAATCTTTATTCGTGAGAGCCCCCTTTCCTCCAGGCCTGAAACACTAGCCACTTTCACACAGGAATCACAGTTTAAAGACATATTCCCCCTCCACTCTCCAGCTTTACACTCAGTGATGCCACAAAAGGTGCAATTTTCCCTCGGCCAGTGTGTGCTTCCACAAACCACTTTGGCATTACGCAATCTGAAGACGGTCCCTTTTGTCAGATTTGCGGCCCACAGTCAGCAACAAGTCACTAATGTTTCTGGTTACTGACTCAGCTAACTTGTTGCTGTTCACGTTTGCAGCTGAATATTACTGCTGGCCTGACTTCAGCTGGTGGATGCTCCTTCAGGTTGCTAAGTACAGCAACAGGGTTCACAGAGTAGCTAGAGCCCACAACTGAATTCCAAAGTTTCTAATATGGTCATTCAATTCAATTCAATTGAATTTATTTATATAGCGCCTATTTACGACAAGTCATCTCTAGGCGCTTGAGAAACCCAGA
>JBAMYA010000012.1:5324158-5347316 GCA_037176975.1 Arrhamphus sclerolepis
AAAAAAACATGAACGTTTATATATATATATAGACATACACACACACACACACACACACACACACACATATTTATATATATATATATATATATATATATATATAAGTCATATTTTGGGGAACAATATGTATTTCTTCAGTTAATAAAGACAATGTTGTCATAAAATTGCTAATTTTTCAAGATCACAACTTGTGTTGTAAAAAGCATACTTTTAATGTATAATCTGTGCATATTATTATGTTTATTTCAATATCATTTGGTGGTAGAAGGGATTTTTTTTTTTATAACTTCTCATTTTTTGTGAACTGTCTGCATATATATTAATGGTTAATGCCACAGTCTGGCAAAACCTTATGAGTCAGATATATGTGAATTTTATTCTTGCAGCAGGATTATTTATTTATTTATGGATGGAAGTGACCGTGTCCTTCACCAGCCCTCTTTGATAGTCTGATCTTTCATATTTTATTAACATCTGGAGCCCTGTTTCTGTCAGAGACAACTAAAATTCAGAGAGGACTGAAATGAATTCATTATTTTTATCATCTTTTTTATTTCTATTGCTTTTGTTTGAATTCTGTAAAATAACGTAGTGTTGCACAGGTTGTATGATAGGTTAGATTGATTGACAGTCACCACATTTTGCCATAAAACCACTCATTTCACAAAACTGAAACTTTTTTTTGACTAAATATTGTCACTTTGTGTTGCAAAATAATCAACTAATAATTATGTTGTAAAATTTTGACTTGAAAATCTGTTTCATAACTTTTGCAGAATATCGTATATGTGTGTGTGTAAATATATAGGCTATATATATATATATATATAGATAGATAGATACAATTTTTTAACTTCATATTGTAGCTCTTTGATGTGTGACAAATATGTTTATCCAGATTATATGTCATTTAAAGATGACTGCAAACAGGATACATAATTGTTTTGTCACTATAAGATTTAGATACAACATTTCTATGCCACAGTAAGAAGTGGCTTTAATATTGGTCAAGTTGAACTGTATTACTGACAAAGAAAAGTGCATTTCTATAACTACACTTTTTGGTCCAAGGATATATTTATATTTTGACAAATGCAAAAGCACCGGTCTCATTTTTTCTCTCTTTTCTTTTCACAGGTAATGTTTTTGACACAGGCCATGAGGCTGAAAAAGGGTAAACAGTTGTTAATCGCTCAAAGCAACAATTCAAACAGGGGAGCGATAACAATCTGGCTCAGACACAGTCAGTGAGAGAGACACAATGAAGTCAGCGAGGCTTGAGGCAGCCACTTTGAACACAGTGTAAACAAACAGTGGTTGTCTCGTTCGGTTTTGAAGCTGTGATTGACTGACTCCCATTCGGAAATGTAAACAGTCTTTTTCAAAAGCTTTCCTGAGGGGGGTTACGTGATCCACTGACGCAAATGAGAAAATGCTACATATGCATGAGGGGCGAAGGGAACCTAGGTTATCATGCTGTCTTCTGTGATCTCGTGCAGCAAGAACTTAGTATTTCTAGCAGCTCTTGTTTCGTCCTGAACACGATGCGCAGGAATTTGAATCCATTCCTGTGTACAGACGGGCCTCAAGTCTTGCATGTTGGTGGGTTTCCTCCAATGAATACCTTGCTTCCGGCTTTTCTGCAACATCATTGATACTCCATGAACTTTGGAGCTCCATGAACTTTTCACGAACCATGACTTTGACTTGATTTGTTGGAATAATTCAGATGTCGTTGCTTTTCTACTTATGGAAAACGTTCATTGCATCACATGCTGAAAAAAAAGGTCCAAATGAAGACACTACCACCGCCGTGTTTCACAGAGAGGATTTTTACTTCTATATTTTTTCCAAATATTTATTTATTTAAACATCCCTCTGGTTTCTTCTGTTCAATGATATACTCCCACAAAGGTGCTGTTATTTAAATAAAACAGGGTCAGTGTTACTATAATGTCAGTTATGTTATATTTTTCAGCAATTCATAATAATGATATAATGCTTTTACAGTACGTAATATTGGATAATTTTTCAGAATTTATGATCTAACCGCTAACAGCAACCCTTATAAGTTCTCATTGTCCATTACTACAATAATAGTACATTTTAAATGTGTAGCATAGATTTGTTATTCAAAAGAAATCAGGTCAGTCTATCCTTGTAGAGGGATTAACGTGATGACAACGTTGTGGTCTGGATAGCAAATATCGTTTGAATCAGCTTTGCCATCAACAGTGAATTAAAGACTTGGATGTACGTGACAGTCTCTTCGGGATTGTAGTGGATGAGGCCCATCTCCACCTGATAAATGAGGGGACCCTACGGCTCGTTTTCAGACCCTACGTCTGTCTAGATGTGGGTCCGAGCTATCAGGCTGCAAAGGAAATATCTTTAGACATGAATAATTTTGCTCAGGGGAACCAGGTATCCCTCTTTGCCTGTCTTGTCGTGACCTGGTAACAGTCACAAGGTAATTACGATATTTTGGGCGTTATTGAAATAATCCTGTTTTGAATGGATATAGAGTATCTTAAACTTGAATAATCCCTTCAGGATTTTCTCTATTTAATTTCTTTACAATCTGAGATTTAGATTTGGAACAACTAGCCACTGATTTTTTTTTTTTTTTTTTTTTTTCCACTAAATGAAGGCAACGTTTTCGTTTTATCTCCCTCAGATGAGATGGGTTCTGCTGGTGCCCAGCTGTTAGATTATCAATGGGATCCAGATCTTGTCTTTTCATGGGGCAACTCAAAGACATTTAAATATTTACATCTATGAAGGACTGAACCTGGGTTTGTTCAAGAACTTGCCAATTTCCAGACCCTGCCAATGAAAACCATTCTCACACCATAACACTTGTACCACTTTCTCGCCACGATGGTGTCATAGGTGCAACTGGAGTTCCACTTGTAGTTTTTCTTGTTGATCTTAACATGTCCTTATGAAATGGCATGTTTTGAAAATATATAGAAGTAACATCTTAAACGTGATCTTCCAGCAAGCATAAATCCAAACCTTCTGTCCTCTGACAGAACCTCTGTCAAAATGCAGAAAACGAAGATGAATTTAGAAATTAAAATGATCCAAGGAGGTCTTCCAAACCATCAAAGAAAAAAACCTTCAGAAAAGGGAAATCAAAGGCCATCTTTCAGCAAAGACCATCAAATGGAAAAGCAATATAAACTCTTGTTGGCATCTTTGTTACCTCTTTAATTAATGTTCCTCTTGCCTGATTCATGTGTTCTGGTAGTCTTTTTTTTTTTTTTTTAAACAGTTTCTCACTATTTCATTTCCTCTATTTGGTATATTTTGCGAAGTTCCATTTCATATCAATTTAGATTACACTTTGTGATGCACAAAAGTAGGTCAATACACTTACAAAGGCACTTTGTCAGCTTAACTAAAGGTTGCATAAAATACACGAAAACTTGTATCCCTGGAAACGATTTTTCATTTCTCCCTTTTTCTTGCCTTTCTTCATTTATTGTGTCACAAAACAAAGCAAGCCAGTTCATCCACCCTCCAAATGTGCACAGCAAAGCAGCAGACGCCTCCAGCCATTACACGCCGCATATGAATCAATATTTTTGCCCTTCTTTGAGCTGCATCTTCAACAACACACACCCACACTGCACTCACCCTTAGGTATGTCTCATCCCCTCCAGAACACAGTGGAGGTCATGACAGGGACATGACCCCTGTGCTTTCCCCCTTTTTCCCCAGGAGGAGCCAAAACAAACGCCAGGACTACAGAGGAGTTGTAGATGGAAGATTGTTGTATCCCATGTTCACTTTTCTTCAGTTCACTTTCATTTCCACAGTATAAATGTGCAAATCAATAAAAATGAAAACATGGAATATGTGGAAAAACATGATTTTGCAGGATAATTTGCCACAGAGGTTTTCTACTTAAACGGCGAACATGATCTGTCTATTTTATGTCCAACAGCAGATTAAACGATTGTAGTTTGAGACTAGTGTGCCACCTAGTGGTGGAGTTCCGCTATTACCTCACTGAAAAGTTCACAGATGTTCATCAAATCTCCCCATCTGACAGACAGATGGGTGATTTCTATATACTGTACATTTAAAAGTCACTTATTCAGGAACCTAGGGTTTTGGTTTAAGTTAAAAAAAATTATCATAGCGTCATTAGTTTGTTAACAAGAGATCCTTCTGTCCCACTGTTTTAATCAATCAGCCACAATGAAAGCCCTGAAATCAGATTACACAGCTGAATGGGAGCGCGAAAGGCATCCTTGTAGGCACGCGCGTGGTGACGGGGTGCGTCATCATCAGCAGCAGCAGCAGCAGCAGGAGCGCGTGCTGTCACTTTCCCCGTTTATTCAAAGCGGGAAGCGCGCGCAGATGGCCCGCAAAGGGGATCAATTCGATTTGGTGTCTGGAAGATGGATGGATCTCTCCCCACAGACACGGAGTTTATGACTTTACAGGGTTTTCTTTCGGTAAATAGGGGAGAAAAATGAAAGCGTGTAAAAATGAAGACGAAGTGGGACGAGAGGCTGTGGCGCACGAGACCTGCACGCGAGCAAAACCCAGAGTTTTCACGTGACGCTTTGGCTCAGGAGCTTATACATAGGTACACTTTGTTACAAATTCGGTTTTGTAGGTTCAGTATGTCAACAGTTCTATGTAAAGTCACATTTTACATTTTCGAAAAGCTTCATTTCAAGCCAAATGAACGAATAAAAACTAATAATAAACTTCCGACTGGCTTGTAGCACTAACCGGAAGTACGGCTGGTGCGTAAGGATAAAATAGCAACCAGATCACTTTATGAAATTTTTATACAAAGTGAAATAAAAAACTTTTTATTTTATTTTATTTTTTTTATAAAAGTTGTAAAGTGTATAAAAATCAACACCCAAACAAGAACACACACAAACGGAACTGAAATAGGCTAAATGAAACTATATTCTCAAAGGCTTAAGTTACACATTTCATCTGCTAAAGACACATGTTGCACAAACAGAGAAATGTCATTGGTTTTCTTGAGGTGGCAAGAACAAAGTTAGTTCTGGCCAGGACATACACTTCATGAAAAAACAAACAAAAAACTCAAGTTTAGAACTCCTGGGAGGTCCACGTAGGGCCTTCCCACTGCACAGCACGCCATGCACTGAGGATTGTGGGAGTATGACTTCATGAGATACTGACACAAGGTGGCATTGGCAGAGATGGCAGTTTTGAGCTTATGAGGGAAGAGGATTTTTGATCACTATTCGCTATTGCTGAGAAGATGAATAAATTTGAACACTGGTAGCATGTTCGACCAATCAATACAGCGAAATCTGATGCGGGTGATAGATGATCAGAGGCACTTTTATTTTTCACTGTTAATCACACACAAATTTCTGACCAATCACACAATGGTGGTTGGACACCGCAAGGGACAAAGTGCAGCAGATGTGTAGAGTAGATGTTTAGTGATGATGTGAGAACCCCCAAGGCAGGGCCGAGAGAAAAGAACGATGTAGATCTTTTCTGTCTGGCTTTTAATTCTTAGGGGCGCAATGCTAAGACTGTCCAGTTGATGTCAAGCAACTGTTTTTCTTTTTCTTTTCAAAATGAATCATTTGTTAAACATAAATGTAAAACCACTCTTTCAATGTCTGAAGTATGGATGTTTTCTTTTTGATTTCTGGAAGGATTTTAGCCTGCATCATAACAGTTTAACAATAGACTCACATGGCAGGTTTACACCATCCTACCTGCTAATAAGCTGCTTTGAATTTGCAGGAAAAGTTAAAAATCCTCCAAGTTACCTCCCAAAATGACAGGAAGGCAGGGTGTCCGGGCTACATGTCACAAATGAGGGCGCCAAGCACAAGGAAGTTATACCAATCAAAGTAGATGTTGTTTTCTGTGCTGCATTCACGGACTGTTTCTCTTCATGTTCGCTGCATTAGTGGTAGAATCAGACCAAATCACTAATGAACAGTGGACATGAAGCTTTAGACATAACTTTGGGCTTTTTTTTTTAGGCCTGAAATGTTGAGATAATTATCGGGGTGTAATGATCCATCAATCTACATCGATTTAATGATGAACGATCCAGTAGTATTGAAATATAATGAAAATATAGACCAAATATCGATATGTGCAATCCTCATCAATGTATGTCATTAAGTGGCTTTTTCAAAATTTAAGACTAATGAAGGAACAGGTCTTTTTTTTCCTTTTACATGTCATTGAACTGAAAAAGAGAAATTAAATTTTAGTTTCTGAGTACAGTTTGATGGGAACGATTATGGTTGTGTTCAAATATCTTACACTGATCACTAGCTCCTGAATTGAATCAAATCAAAATCCTATTGTGGCAGAATTTGTGATATCGACAAGCATCGAGTCGTCCTCCATTTATCAATGTAATATCATATCATGATGAAACCTCTGATTTACACCACTAACAATCAGAATAAAATATTTGATAGTTGTTTTACTTCTGTCCTCCATTAAGTTGAAGACCAAAAGGTCAAAACTGGCCAATTATTTATCACTTATGATAATAGGAGATTAATGTAGAGGTAATTCTTCCTTAATGTCTTTATGATTCACTAATTCTAAATGTACATCTTGGCTGCAAGTGTGGGCCCTTTGGGACTCAAAGAAGAGACAGCAGGATGTTGAATAAAAACCCCCTCTGACTCACTCTGACTCACATCCAGAGGGACGCTCTCAACAAAGGCTCAACAATTGGATTTAAAAGATCTTAACCAAATTCAAACCCAAATGAATATGACCATTTTAACTCACCAGATTGGACTGTGTGCTGGGGCCTTTTGCCTACACGCACACCTTATGACAGGCCCTGCAATACAGATGGTCAGAGCGTGAGTCTGAATGAGAGGGGGACCGTCCGCGGCTGCTGACGCAATGTGGGGGGACGTCTTCTTCAATGCAGCACTTAATGAGAACAGACTGACTCTTTCTCTCTCCACTTTGCCTTCCTCCATCCATTCTCTTCCTCCCCCTCCTCCCCATCCTCCCCGATTCTCCACGTTTTCTCTTCTCTGCCCATTTCCATCTGTTTGGAGACAAAGGGCCACGAGCCAGCTCAAACCCCGGGACCCTGCTGGTGAAGTAGGCAGGGATAATACGGGCCATCCCGGGGGCTGCATTTCAACACATGGACCTGGCTTTGTACTTCTGTAGCACAAGTACCCTTCAGACTACACACACGCCGAGATGCGCACGCTTTGCGTACTCTCACAAACACACACGGCTTGGAGAGAGGCAGGAGGGGAAACAGAGTTGCAATATTGACAGGGGAGTTCTTGCCTTGAACACGAACACTTCCATAATACCCAGTGATGAGGAGAATAAAAGAGAGGGCAAAAAAAATGAGGCAACACAAAAAGCCCCAAATGTTGTTCCTCGTACTGTGAACATATGGCTGTTTGTTGTCATAGTCTTTCTCCCCGTCCAATTTACACAGAGCTCTCAGAATGAAATGAGTGTGTGTAGATCGCTGTGTGTATTCTCCTCCTGGTTTATACCTGAATGATGATGAGGAGAAGGATGTCCAAATGCTGCTAATGGCCGATGTATAATCCCCTGCCGTCTGCACACACCTCCTGACATATGGTCACTCCTCGACCTCCACCGTTACATAAGCAGAGGGGCTGGGGGGTTGTGGTAAAACGTGGTACTTTCACACACAAACACACAGAAGAACGCACCGGCCACACTGTCAGCCAGGCTGTTCGGTGCCCTCAGCAGTTAGAGCTTCGCCTGTCACTTTTCTTCGCCCTGCCCCTTCTCAGGGGTTTGTAAAGAATAAATTGAAGAGGACTGATGCTGCGGAAGCTTCTGGGATGAAGAACACAAATGGCCTGGTGGTGCTTCGTGGCAATGTACAGATGGACTCCTCCATTCAATAAGCTTGAGCAGAAGTCTGTCTCCACACCATGCCAGAATCACAGAGCTTGTTTTGTGTTTTGAAGAGGGCAATCTGTTGCTGCAACATATTGGTTTTCTTTTCTTTCTTCAGCTTTCCCCCTTTTTTCTTTTCTTTTTTGTTTTAAAGAAGCATTGATGGAGCATTCAGAAATATTGGGCCAGTCAGGTCTGAAATACGTTCAACAAATGACCTTCTACAAACCAGATTTAAAAGTTACAATGGGATGCTACTGGAACTAGTTTTACGTTCATGATTTTGACCTCAACAAAAATACTTGGTAAGCTTTATTGAATTAGTTAGTTTGCACAAAATACCTTGGTTTGGCTTAAAAGGGACATCCCTCCTCCATTTTCTATACCCACTTCCATTCTATTCAGGGTCATTTCTTTTGCCTCTTCCAGCTGTCTTCACCTGTGCTCGAAAGTACATATTTGTCTGAAGTGGCAACCAAGTCAAAAACCTTGGCATAGCGTAATTTTGGGGCCATCTAAGTCTAAAAAATATTTTCATCTGTGAGTTCAGCTCTAACCTGATAAATCGGACCCACATCTGAGCAGATCTGGGGTCTGAAAAGGAGCCACTGTTTCTCAAACTGCTTCTGCATGTAGTTTTTTTTGCACTGCAACTAATCAGACCAATAAAAAAGGCGATGTATTCACAGCAATGCAAAAGAGTGAACGGGAGAGTGTTGTGAAGAACAGTTTCATGGAGAGATGCTAATTTAATGCAAATGGAATCCAATGATTTTTCCCGTTTTTGCAAGCAGAATTTGAGAATAACCACTCTCTTCCAATATCTTCAGAAAACATAACCATTCATAATTAATCATGTGCAGATTACTTCATGAATAGCTTCCTTCATTGTTAGAGCAAGTTAACCAACTGTCTCTAACAGTTTTTAAATGTAAATGGTCCTCATCCACCACAATCCCTTATGCTGCATTCACATTTATGACACTGCTGATACCTGTCGCAGCCCGTCTTTGTTTGCATCTTCGCTTTTGCTACTGTCTCACTGTGAGACCCACAACCACATTTTTTTTTAAATACAGTGGAGCATTTGTACCACGACTGTGCATCTTTTGTCTCAGATGGCCGAAATCATACAGTGTGTCCGAGTCCAAGTCTTTAATTGTTGATGCTAAAGCTAATCCAAACTACCAGTGTTCACCATCCAGACTACAACGTACCTCTGTTGTCATCGCATTAAGCCCTCTGAGAGATTCTTCTGATTGGCTCCCCAAGACTTTTGGCTATAATTAATGAGCTTCAATGTGTAGACGGACCTGCTGAGCAAATTTAAATATGCTAGCTGCACATCAAGGTTATAGGCTAGTTCAGTACCAGATTTGAGTCGAGTTATCTGCTTCTGTCCAGCTGCTGTACATCTGAAGTGGACTTGACAAAGCTGTAACATCATTTTCAAAAGACAAATGAGCTGAGATGCTTTTGTACTGTCTCAGTGTGGTATTTGACCAAGAACACATCACCTCAGGTTTTGAAAGTTTTGAAAAGGGGCATAATTTCACAATGATCAGTTTGTGTTAGAGCACAGTTCTCTTCTATCTGCAGCAAGGTTGTGTTTGAGTTTTTGCATGCCATATTTTCAAGACGGCAAGAATTACCTTCTGTTTATCATTTACCAAAATGGAAGATATTATAGAAAACGGGGACATTCTGCTCTATTTTTACACCTCTTTTGAAAAAAAAGAGGCTCTGAGACAGTCATAAATATAGAAATATAAATGATTTAGCAGGATTTGTTGTTAGTTTACATCATAATTGAACTGAATTGCAAACTCTTCAGATAATCGAAAGGAATTCAGAGTGACTTTTCTGAGATTCTGAGGGTTCTTGCTCTGGTGATGAGTGTGGAGGTGAAGTTGCTTTTACAACACCGTGTGAGATTTACTTGTGTGTGGAGTCTCGCTCAGTCACACTCAGTTTTTGCTCTTCACTTCCTACAGGCTCTTAGTTGCTCTTCATCAATGTGCACTGCAGATATTTGAGCTAGCCAAAGTTAGCCCAGATCTTTGTTTTGAAGAAAGTAGGGACAGGACAGCTGGATAAAGCTATCAGAAAATAATCAAATTCTCCTTCAGAAGTAAATAACAATAATAATAAGAGGAAGAAATGACAGTATATTTGAACATGAAAATGCTTCTGTCACTTTAAGTGAAAAGATGAATTAGAAAACATCACCAAAATTAACTCATTGGGGTCTGTTATGCAACTGCATTGCCACACTTCTAAATTCAACTTTTTGACAAAAACCACAAAAGTTGTTTCTCTCTTCTTTCAAAGGTTTTCAGGTTTTTTCCCCTTGCGTTTGTTGCAGCTGATTATTGGACAGATGACGGAAAAGCTGGCAGATGCAAAAAAAGAAAAGCAAGACACCAGAGGCCACTTAAACTGCCCAGATAAATTTAAACACAGCGCAATAGCTGACAGCAAGACAGCAGATATGTCTTGACAGATAGATAGACAGACTTATGTGTATATAATTGTTGTTTATTTTTTAAAATATTTTAATCATACATATTTGATGCAATGCATTCTGTTGCTCAATTGGAGCAGCTTAACTGTGGTATTTCCAGGGTTACGGGTTCAGTTCCCAATGGGGCCACCCATGCTCCACAAAAAAAGCTTCACTCCTGATGATCTAATGTGGTTTGGATAAAAAGCATTCACACATCTCCTTTTCTGTAACTCAACTACAAGCCATTTATAGCACAATCGATGGGAATGGGCGTCCATATCGCAAATGAAAATAAATATTTGGATCCCCTCTGCTCATACCATTTGGCAATATTACATCTCTGCGCTCGCTTGCTCATAAATTTCCATCTCTTCCATCCCTTCTTTCTCGCCGGGTTTCCCACGGGAGGTGCCAGACGGCCAGTAATTTGGTTGTCTTGGCTCGTCTGGAGTAACACCTGCCCCCTCTCTGGGGAGGGAGAGAGCCTTTCAGCCAGGAGCGTACATGTAGCCTACCACTGCCTTTAGCTGCTGACCACTGAGCATGTGTGTGTGTGTGTGCATGTGTGTGGTGGTGGTGTCTGTTTATGGGGGGTGGGGGGCAGCGGCCTGCAGGGTAGAGCTTCTTCTATCTGCATGCACTTATTTTATCTTGCACTGTGAATGTGTGTTTGGACAGTAGAGTGAGCAGCAGGTGAGTTTTCATCTGTATGCTAAACTGAGTTTGCTCTTATTTCCTCTCTCCAACATGTCTGCATTTGATTGTACAGCGAGTTGAGTGTGAGTGGCCAAATGTTTGTCTGTGCGTTGACTACATGCTCAGAAAACTCAGAAAACTGCTCCTGTAGTTAGCAGTTGTGTCACCCCCCATCTCCTCTTTCACGGGCATGCAGCATTGTGAGAATAAAGACTTGACATCGTCATTCATAGTTACGCTAGACTAACAGCCACAAACTGACAAAAATAAATAAATAAAGAAGCTAACAGTGTTACCTAAAATACTTGAGTGTTAATTTTCAGATAATGTAGCTAACAACGTTAATTAATAAACTCTGCCAATGCTGTTGCTAAAAAGTAGGAAATATTTAACAGTGTTAACTAACAATCTTAGTCACAAATTAACAGCTGGATTTTTCTTCAGTGAACACTAGTGACTAAAAATGAAACTTAACGTTGCAATGTTAGCTAATGATTAACAGATAGTAATTTTTAACTAACAGTGTTAGCTAAAAATTAACTTTGCCTACATTTGCTAAAAAATATCATCTAGGATCTAAAAGCTAACTGTCTTTTAACTGACATTGTCACCAAAAGATTAATAATTAATTATTTTTAGCTAATCATGTTTGTAAATGATTGCATTTACTAATAATGTTAGCTTAGAATTAAAAGCTAACAGTGTTTGCAAGATGATAACCCCCCTTTAGCCAACAGTGTTAAATGAAAATTAACATTGCTAACCATGGTAGCTACAGTCAACAGCTAACCATTTTAGTTAACTAAAAAAAATTAAAAATAAATTTTCAATTAAAATTAACTTCTATGATGTTATATGATAATTAGCAGATAGCATTTTTTGTAGCTAAAAGTGAAAAATTTGCAAATGATGTTAGCTAAAAATTCACAGATTAATGTTTTTTTTGTTGTTGTTTTTTTTATTAGCTTAATTGTAAGCTTGAAATTAATAGCTAGTGATTTCTGTTAACACTGTTAATAGTTAGCCATGTTTTTAGCTAAAAGTATGAGATAAAAGTCAGCTAACACTGTTCATTTGTCATACCTTACTAAGTCAAAACCTGATATGACTTTATTAAAAAAAATACATCAGAAGAGGAGAGGAGCATCTTTTTTTTAAGCATTTCCTTTTTAATTAAAAATAACACAGGAAAATATGAAAAAGTTTGTCCATTAGAAACCAGCTGTCACACGATACCTCTACTACAAAAATCTGCATAAAGCAACAAGTAGCCTACACAACCCTGAAGAGACAAAAAATCTTTGGATAGAAGGATATGTTTTTTTCTTCCTTTCACTAAATAACTTAATGAACTGAAAGCCGAAGATAAATAAATAACAAAATGTCAAAAAAAAAAAAAGTCTAACATCAATACAGTAAGCAGATTAGGTTTAGATTTTGTTTTTGGTTACAGCAAAATAAATAAATAAATAAATAATAACATAAAATGAAATAACATAAATTCATTAATTAAAAGAGAAAGGTGGCTTGAATCAACGTTTTGAGCAAATTTGTAAATTGAATGTCTTTTTAAACCTTCAACATTTTTAGGGAAGCTAATCTGCGAAGCCATTGAACCCCATACTGAAGTGCTTATCGTTGCTATTGATCGACAATAGACTTTATCAAAGCAACACAAACAAACAAACAAAAAAAGGACACACACCAAGCATACATGAAACAAATATGCAACGCAGTTGGTTAACAGAAAGTGCCATTTTTTTAAGAGTAGAACACCATCACTTTCCAAGTTCAATTTCACAGCCTAAAATATAGAAGCAACAAACAATATACATTTATACAAAAGACGCCAGCCTATCAACATAAATAAATTAGCAATAAATATTAACACAATTAAATAAATAATTCCATACACTTTTTAAAAAAAGAAAAAAAATAATGATTAAGGTCACGATTTTTCATGTTAAAAGTGGCACTTACGCTTTGAATATTTTTTTTCCTTCCTTTACGGAAATCTAAACTAGGTCTAAAGCAGCTATTCTCGTTTACATCCTTTCATTTGAAAAATGAGGGGGGGCTGCGCTTCCAGGCAGGTAAATATAGGCCTGTATGTCTCATATCGGGTGGGATTTATCATTTTATCATCGGTGCTGGCTGAATGTCATTTTTTTTTCCTCTTGTCATTGCTGCCATCACTTGTTTCTCCTCCACAAAGGCCTAACATCTCCTGTTTTTTTGGGGGAAGGAAACATGAACGCCCGCGGGGGTCGTTGCAGCCCATCCTCCTATACTCCCCCCTCCCCACATCAGGAAAATCACCTTCATTATTGCATCCAACAGCTCGGTCAACTCGAGCGCTTGTTGCTTGTTTTGTTTCAGTGAGCGGAAAGTTGGAGCTTTCTTTCAGAGTTTCTTGCAACTTTTGCACCTCTGCGACTAAACTAAACCAGCTGTGAATTCACGCTGAGGTAGAGTTGACAAGGTGGATTTAAAAAAAAAAAAATCAATTGTATTTGAACTCAAATCACAAGGGAGGATATAATGTATGTGCTTAGACGTTTAACATATCCCCATTACCAGATTCCTCCCAAAAATAGTTTTAGATGTATTTCTTTTCTTATTTCTGTCTTGATTTGAGTTTTAATTTAAGGTCACAATTTTAGATTGCAAAGTATCGTTTTTTTTTTCATTCTTTCAAAGTTAAAAGTAGTGAATGCCAGCTCGTGATATCAGCTTTAAAATACTGTGAATCCTCTTTAAAACCCTGCCACATCAGTCCACCCTCTACCTGCCAACCTTCACCCACAAATGACGTCCAGCACGCGCTTCCACAGTCCAGTCCTCCATCCATCCATCCATCCTTCCATCCCCTTCCCTTCTAGACGTCCAACACGTGATTGAGATAGGAGATGTAGCATATCGCCAGTCTGAGGATCTCAATCTTGGAGAGTTTCTTGTCCGGGGGCAAGGTGGGCAGTAATTTCCTCAGCTCCGCGAAGGCCACGTTGAACGCCTCCACCCGGATCCTCTCCCTGGTGGCGTGGGCCGATCGGTACTTGGCCGTGGCCCTCCTCCGCCTCCTCTTCTCCTCCCTGCTCAGGGGCTGCTCGGCTTTGCATTTTGCCCGCTCCTCGCCTTCCGCCGGCTCGTCCGAGGTGCAGCCGGCCGACTTGAGGCCGTTGAGCATCGTCTCCGGGTCGGACTGGGTCCAGGAGAGGTCCGCCTCGGCCTGGTCCGGACTCAGCATCATTTTTCCTCTCTGGTGTTGGCGGTCACTCCTCCTTGGGAACCTGGACACAATCAGCCACAAAAGGGGGAAGAAAAAAGTCATTCACCTGTGTTTCCAAAAGTCTCAATCAATCAGTTACTTGGTGGAATTAAAAGAGAAAAAGAAAATGTTAATCAAAAATCGTCAGATTTAATTAAAAGTGTTTTCTGCCACCCTGAGGCCCCATTTGAGAAATCCCACAGCGGGTTCCTGCCTCAACACCCCACCCCGAACCCCCAACATCCAAATTCACTTCATTGCATAATAGCATAAAAAAAAGTCTTTAAATAATAAATGGCTCCAAATTAGTACGATGGTTAATTTATTAAAGCTTTAGGCCTTAAAAAGACCCAAGCAATTAACATTTTTAAATTTTAATATATGAACTTCGGGTCCATTTTTGAATTTATTTGTTTGTTGTTGTTGTTGTTTTTCTTGTGTAAGTTGTGATTGTTGTTATTAATAATAAAAATATATAAATATATATAAAATAAAGGAATAAACTCCTTTTTAATGGGAATTACCATAATCAGAATTGGCCATCTGTCACAGTGTGATGAACACATCTGCTTGGTTGAGGCCAGAGTGACTTGACAGCATAGAGGCAGATATTAATGTTGACATCTGCTGTTTTTTTTTGGTTTTTTTTGTTTTGTTTTTTGAGAATGAAAAAAATAAGGCTAAATAAAAAGCAAGAAAATGTGCTTGCCAGTGAGAAAAAAAAAGATTAAGAAGGGGGAAAAAAAAGAACATCTGTTGTGACTTAGTTTTTGAAATCATGTCCACATATATTTCTTTCTTCATTTCAAACTTACCTTGACAACGTATTGGGATGCAATTTGTTTCTTGTAGTAAACCTAAAAGCGCTCTGGAGCGGAGCCTCAACTCCAAATTAACTCATATTCCACGAGAAAAAACAGCATCAGATGTTAGACTGAACATGACTGAAACTGAAAAAAAAAGAAAAGAAAAAAGGAAGCTGAACTAGTTCTTTCACTTTTTCCAGCTGCCAACTTGCAACATGGCATGCACGCAGGGGTCAAACCTCATGTATGGAAATATCTCTGCAGTTGCATGAAGGTATATATAAATAAAGACGCTCCAGAAGTCTTGTTATGATCAGCTCGGGCGATCTGTAAGGGGGTAAGAAAAAAAAAGATGATGGAGATGAGAGAGGATCAGTCAGCTCTCCGTGTGATCTCGGCGTCGGGTAGACAATAGGCGAAGATGGGCAGATAGTGGTGAAAGTGCAGCCAGGGCTACTCGAGCATCCGCCTGTGGAAGATGGGGGATAAAGGGGCCAGATAAGCGGGGCTCTGCCTTGTCAGGAGATCGGAAGGCAGTGCGCAGATAATCCCCCCCCTCTCGACTCTTTTTCCTGCGTCCAGCCAGAGTCATATGCGAGATAAGATCCAAAAGATCCCGACTAATAAAGGCTCACTTCATGGACGGAGGGGATGGAATATATTTGAGGAATGGTATTGTCTGACGCCGCCCCCTCCCTCCCTCTCCTCCTCACAAACTCACCCCCTCCCTCTCTCCGCGCGCCCCTCAGCCCTCGAGCGCTCTGCCTCCCGGGGGAGTGGTGGGCAAAGGGAGGCAGAGATGTAGAGATGTGTGCGTGATAAAGGAGGGAGGAGGTGTATGCATGTGTGTTTGTTGGAGGGGGTCATGTTTTAAGTTCGTGCACGTGTGCGCATTTTTTTAGTGAATAGCAATGATTTCAAAACAAGTAAGAGTTTCATTTTTAAGCGACACAGCAGCGGATGGGGTGGGTGGTGGGGGTGGGGGGAGGATCTATAGTCACTTGTAAATAAGTCAAAAGTCCTTTAGATAAGATGGATTAAATTAAAAAAAATAGACAAATTGTAAAAAATAAAAATGGGGAGAAATGAACACATAAAATGCAACCCACTCTAACAATCTCAGTCTGAATCATAATTTTAAAATGAGCCATCTGATTGGCTGTAAGCACACTTATAAGTAAAAATACCAATAAATGAAAGCAGCATTTAGCCTTTGTAAAAGCACATAAAGTGTACTTCCTCTGTGACTTCATTAGATTATTAACATTTAAGATCCTGTTTTAGCTGCTTATGGTGGAAATTATTTTACGTGCACTTTTACATGAACATGACTTAGGTCCATTCAAAGTGTTCAGACAATGGAAGATTTATTTACAAAGAAAAATACATGAGAAACTTGACTTTTTTTTTTTTTCATAATGTAGCCTATAACAATTGGTCTATTCGGTCTCACAGCAATATGTTAAATAGCCACAAAAAAGTCTGTGTGTTGTGTCCTGTGTTGTGCTTCTTGCAGTTCTTTTGTGCTGGTAGACATGAAAACAACAATGTAGAGCTGTCAGGTTGGAAAACACGCATTTAACAGAAATGTATTTTCAATTCAAAACACAGCCTGTGTGTCGACCTTGTGATATGACTTGAACTGAAAACACCGACGGGGACGTAAAGCCAACAGGTGTGACTTTTCTGGGACACTGGTGAGATAAAATGCTTCACCATTTTTAAAGAAAACACGTGATTTTAAAAAGAAAATCGACACTGAAACCAGTTAATTGAAGTCAATAATAAAAAAATAAATAATATAACACTACTTTCTTTGGGGCAACTTAGGTCTGAAAATTTCTCATAAATTGAGCTGTTCAGATTTCCTGGGTACTGTGACATCACAGTCCCACGTCGGAGTGGATCATCCAGCCTTTACATCTTTATCTCCACCCAAACCTTCCACCAAGCTGCTTTTGTTGCACCCCAGAAGTCAGTATTGTCACGACACAACAACAATTTCATCAGAAGATGTGCACATGTAGTTTTCATAAAGATTTTTTTTAAGGAAAGGAAGGAAATCCAAGTTCTGTTTCTGCGTGACAGAAAACTCCGCCGCCATGTGTTGAATATGAAGTATTTTTTAAATATTGTCTGTTTACAGCCACAAAAAAGGAGTTGTCTTTTCATTTCTCCTCTCCTTCCTCTTCCCATCATGCATCCCTGTGCCCAGTGGCACCACCAGTGTCAGGTCAGGAGGGCAGTGTTCCAGAGGAGGAGCAGTGGCCAGTACGTGTGGAGAGTCGCTGCGCCTAACGAGGTGATTAAAACAATAAGAGGAAGCATGGATGACTTGCCGTGGCCCGCAGCCACCGCCATGTTTATTGGCATCACGCACACACACACACACACACACACACACACACACACGAACGCACTGGGAATGAGAGAGAAGTACCACCACGACACCAGAAGGACCGTTATCAATGAAAAGTTGGCATGTGTGTGTTTGCAGGAGAGAGAGAGGGAATGAGTGCCTGTGTGTGTGTGTGTGTGTGTGTGTGTGATGACGGACAGCTCGCCTTGGGCTCCGGCCGGGTCCGTGGAGTGTGTGTGACACAGAAAGACTCACAGCAGGGTGTGTTGGAGACATGTCAAGACCAGGAGAAAGAGGCCTCTTGACAGCTGGAGCCCACGGACACGCGCGCAGACCACCACCCTAATTGCTCCACAGTCGGAGAAGTGCAGATTGCCCGCGTTTCAGTGGACCCCTCCTCAGTCCGCGAGGCTCCTGGCCAAAGACATGAAGGACACCTCCAAGGCTGTTTTGTCGGTGCCTGCTGCAATTACATCCCACAGCTGATGTACTGAGTCTGGAGACAGGCAGTACTCTGCAGGGTGGTGCAGTCACAAGAGGACAGTTAAAGGATGCTGTTCAGTTATGGTGTGTGGTGATTTCTGTGAACCTCACGCCAAGTCTATGTAAGAAAGTGTTTCACATTATTAGTAAAAGAACTGCCAGAGGACTGAAACGGTGATCGAGGGCACTGAATTTTTTTTCTTGCACTGGAGAAAACAAATCTATGACGTCGGCAGTGTTCAGCACATTTTTTAGGAAAAGGCAGGAAATCTTCCAGAAGTGCACTGAAAACACCACAGAGATATAATATGCTTTTTTTTCATAAGCTGAGCCAGTTTCCAAGATCTTGATGAATTATATGTGATATTTTTTGTACAACGGCTCCCCATTCACCCATGTCTTTAAAGCTCTGTTCATAGCAGCTGGTTTATGGAGGCTGTCCTACAGCTTTGGGCTTCTGTACAAATATATGGGGTTTGTGTTCTCTATAATGCTTCAAAGAACTTATTACTACATGAGAGAGCAAACTGGGAGAAAGCATATTGATTTGGAGTAATGTTTTCCATCGAATGCTCTCTCTGAAACCCCTGTTTTCTGGTCTCAGCCCAATGGGAACGCTGGCTTGCGACCATTTAGCAGCTGGAGGTTTTAGCAACAGGGGAAAAGGACCAAATTGTTTTCCAGGCTGAGGTATAAAAAAAAAATTGTTAACACTTCCAAGGCCACAAAAACAACCCCCTTTTTGTGTAGGTGGACCTCATTTTAACGAAGCTGTCAGCGAGGAGTCAGGAAGTGATGTCACTCTGATGAAATGTCTGTGATGGAGGCATTTCTCTAATCAGTCAGAACTCAGTAGACCCTACAGCTGTCTGAGCTGCTTGTTAAAACAAAAAACACCTTGAACTCATGTGACATACACCCACCTGTCACCTATCAGACGTGACACGCGTGCGCGCGCACACGAACACACACAAATCCACGGTTTTGAACATTTCCAGGGAGCAGTGGGATGGAGCAGTGAAATGGGGAGGATTAGTCACTTTGTCAGGAGATATATGAGGCTTCTCTCAGATGGACGGTGAGCCACAGGGGGCATCAGAGTGAGGGAGAGGAGAAATTAGAGGCCAGGAAGGAGAGACAGAAGAGCAAACACAGAGCAGACAAATGAAAGTGTGTAGAAATGAAGACAAAGAGCGCAAAAAGGACAATTTGTAAGAAGGGATGCAAAGAAGGTTGGATCAAATGACCATTAAGCTCCAGTAACTCATCATTTGACGGGGCTCTGGATTTGCATGACTTACATCAGTCGGACAAAAACTCTCATGCAGGGAAACACTCGACCGCCAACTTGCTCATGTGTCGCGCTCTGCTTTTTATTCCAGGGTGGTGAAGATGGCAGCGGGCCTGGACCCTGGCTCTGTGTGTGTGTCTGTGTGTAGACAGGGAGGGGAAAGGGGTTGTCAATTCAGGCTTGAACAGGAGGTGTGGGATCCAGAAAGCTGGGGGTCCCATGTGAGAATGCGGCCATCGTGGATGCTGCCGTGGCAGGCCTCTGCACCATCTGTGCTCCCAGCAGGGCGTCCAGCGCGCTCCCCGCCACCAAGACACATATGGACACGCAAAGGTGCTCACTTTCTCTCCCTCCCTCTCATGGATGTGCGGTTACACATACATGCTAGCTCACGGGGCGCGCGGAGAGACACTTGGGACCAAAGAGTGAGAGATGAGAGGGAGGATGATGAGTTTGTTGATTGTGCAGTGAACAGGATGATAGCGTCTTGGTGATGCTGCTGATGTAAGTGTGATGACTTGAGCGGCATTATAGCATCATTAGTCAGCAAACAAGCCAGCTGTGCTTTTACGTTCACGCAAAATCACATCTTTGATTTTAACTGTGGGAACACCAATTTATATTCTTGGGGGAGAAATCGTGAAAAAAAAGAAAAAAAACTGTGACATTTGTTTGTAATTTATATGTCTTTAACAGAAATATTTGAAATGAAGAAAGCACATGGTAGTTTGGTGCCATTTTAGATGACGTAAAGGTAAAAAAAAAAGTAAAATAAAGTGTTAATCAGTGCTTTAAAGGTTTATATTTTACGATAATCGATGTTAGCATAGCCTCATGTGGTAATTTTATGTGTCATTAGATCTGCTCTCTGACTGGCCCAACATGCCCTTCTTGGAGTTTTCTTTTTTTTTATTATTATTATCCTTGATAGAAATGGTAATACAGACTTGTAACATGATTACCTGAAAGCATTCTAAGTAATCATAAGATGAGATTTTTCTCAGATTTGTTGTTTCATTTGGAAAGATAACATGATGTACAAAACCATCAGCATTGCACATCAAGCATATTTATTACAAACCCTCGTGTCTGGCCCGATAATAGCTTTTAGGAGTTGACATCATTCAAGATGCTGATTAAATGCATAAGAGTATTTACATCCACGCTACTGTGAAGTTCTGACTGTGCTGATTTCAGTAAAATAATTAGGTTGTTGCAAGCTGAAACTGCAAAAGGCTGTTTCCAAGGGTAATGGATCAGCAACTATTATGTGGGAGCCAGTAGAATGAAGCAGCGTATGTTAGTGACACGCACACAAATGAAATTAAAAGTGGCCATAAATATAACACCTTGCTAATCCAAAATGTCATTTAAGTCGATAAAGAGTCCTCAAAACCCGGCACAACTGCTACCAGAAGTAAACATTGTGGTTTTCCAGTTTCATTGTTGGGAAGATCCTGTAACTCTTTATGAGTTTAGCACATGCACTGAACAATCACGTCCTCCTTAATGACGTCTGCTCCTCTGACAAAAACAAAAGCGCATCGCCACTTCCAGTGATGCATATGTTCTGGTAATTAACAGGAGGAAAGCAAAAACGAACTGCCTTATCAATATGAATTAAAACATCTTGGTTACACTGGTAGCTTTGTATTCTTGATACAAGCTGATGAGCTACAGAGCATTATTTCCTCTCAATGAATCCCAACTTCTCTCATAACTTTTTAGCACCATCAAAAAAAAAAAACCTGCTGACCCTCGTGCACTGCCCCCCCCCCCCCCCCCATCCCCCCATCCCACTTCTGAAGCAGCACCTGCCTCATTTAAAGTTAGAAGACACCTACACCTCCGCCTCCTCACACCTACAGCAGCCCGCTGACCCCCTCTTTCTTTCCCTCCCTCTGTCCCACCGTCTAGGACCTCCAGCTGGCTGATGAGTTCATTAGGCCCAGAGCTCAGCCAAGGAGCATGGCAGTGTTTGGGCCAAGCTAGGAGGGCATCAGGGGGCCCCTGGTGGCCATTGGGCACGGGCTACGGTTATTGGAACTGAGTCAGAGAAGTCCGAGAATGCCCCACATGTACGTAGGCTCTGTTTATTCTTGGAACCCGGAGACTATTATTCTGTGCGTTAGCAATCTGGTTTGGGACTTGCTCTCTCCCTGAAACTTCAGCGGCGAGAGCGCAAAGCGTTGCGGTTTCAAAGCGTCCACATAAACAATGGGGTGAACAGATTTCTAATAATCCCCACAGGTTGCGGTGACATCTGGCCCCACACTTGAGCATTGGCTCAATTTATTCAGAAAACACAAAACAAAAAGCGCCATGGGGCAAAGATCTAGGGGACTGAACAGAACGCTTTGTCTGCGTGTCCATCAGCGTGTGTGCATGTATTGATTATGGCATTTGATCAATTTAGCTGTGGTGTGTGTTGTTTGAGAATTTTGTTTAAGTTAATGAATGCATTTGACTGCTTCTTGAGACAGATATGATAGTGTTTGGATTTTCTTTTTGATTTATGTGTAGTATACATATTCATGTAGATTTATATGTAATATATAGTATAGTATATGAAGTATAATCTCTCTCTAATGGAGTTTTATTGGCATCTTTACCACATATTTGCCATTCTCTTCGCTCTCACCTTTTCCTTCCTCCGTCCTCTCCTTCCTTGTTTCTCGGCAGCAGGTCATCTGGGGTGGGGGCCTCTGTGGCTGGGCTCAGGTGTAGCCTCAGCTGGGCAAAGAGGGGGGCAAAGGATGGAGAGAAGAGAGGAAGAGGAGAGGGGAGGAGAGGCAGCAAAGGCGAACCAGGAGGAGAGTCCGTCAAAAAAAAAAAAAAAAATGTGGAAACAAACACGTGTGTTCACGAAAATATAAAGGAAAAAAAAAACATAAACAAAAACACACAGCTTTGTCCCTCACCCCTGTTTTCTACACCTCCCCCATGTGCTCTCTTCCCCTCTTTCTCTCTCACTCCTTCTCTCCTGGGAGAGGCCTGGCCGGGTTTGGCCTGAACGCCATCTGCTGCATAATGTAACGGGATGGAACTCCAAATCCTTCATTTCCACTCACTGCCTGTCATCTGTGCGTGTCCACTCGTACAGTTGCACACGTACCTCGAAAGGGTGCGAATGTTTGGATGCGTGTGAGATCTCATTTTACGGGTGTTGTGACATTAGCTCATCCGGCGATGATGCTGACTGATGGGTTTGATGAGATAAAAGTTGATGCCAAATGAAAGCGTGCGTGTGGTTTTGTATGGAGAAGTCTGTTGATTTTAAACAGCGTCCGCAGAGGAAACAAAACTCTTCTTTAAATGCAGCATCACTGCATCATTGGGATCCAGTTTCGGATATAACAAAGCCTCCAAATGAAACAGTCTTTAAACACGAACACTTGGGAAATCGAGCTGAGAGTGGCACCCTGCCAGAGATGTCCCAAATTTGCTTTTTGTTTACAAGTTAACACACAAAAGTGCACACACACAGAGTCGTGTTTAAGCGCCCCACCCCTCTCCACAGCGCTGGTAACCTGGAGGTGCAAAGAGTTGTCCCTTCAGGTCCCCGTGGGGCCACTGTGAATTGGGGGGCCATCTGTTTTGTGGTAATAAGCTTTCCCTTCATTCTGCCTCTCTCATTCCCTTTTCACTGCTCCTTCTTTCCCTTCGCATTTGTTTGATTCTGCTGTTGTTTCTCATCCTGTCCTTCCCACTGCTATCGCACACAAAGACATGAGAAGACACACACAGACAGAGGGATCTGGCATGAGAGGCCGCGTTGCTTCTGGACATGAAAACAAAATGAAAGAAAAAAAAAAAAAAAAAAAAAAAAACCCACAAACCCAAATGCTGC
>JBAMYA010000012.1:5355827-5366709 GCA_037176975.1 Arrhamphus sclerolepis
TGCTGGAGCCTATCCCAGCTCACTTCGGGCGAAAGGCAGGGGTACACCCTGGACAGGTCGCCAGTCCATCGCAGCAGCTCGATTCAATTAAATTTATTTATGTAGCGCCTATCCACGACAAGTCATCTCTAGGCTCTTTAGAAACCCAGAGCTCGACCTCTGAACACATGGCAACACCATGAAGCAAGAAAAAACTCCCTCTGTCACAGTTTAGAGTTTTGCACCGTGGGTGTTCTTGTTTTGTTGCATCTTTATCTTGGTATTATTTTAATGTCCTGTCTGTCATGTTATGTTCTGTTTGACTTTCCTGTTTCTTGTTTCCCTGATTTGCTTCACCTTTGTCTCATTACCCCTGTCTGTATATAAGGTCTTGTCTTTGTTTGCCCCGTGCCGGTCTGTACTGTTCTGTCCTCGTGTTCATGCCAAAGTTTTGCTGTCACTTAAAAATAAATCACATTTTCTGGATTATGCCTGTCTCCATCTCCTGCATCTCCTGGGTCCTCTTACCAACCACACACCCTGACAGAATGGACCAACCAATTCTGGATACAGCAGGAGGACCATGGATTGGATGGCTCACGTTTTCTAGATTATGCCTGTCTCCATCTGCTGCATCAACCACATATCCTGACACCCTCTTGGGAAGAAACCTTGAACAGAAGCTCTTAGGAAGACCCTCCTGCCAAAGGGCAGCCAGGTAATGAGTAAACTAAAGTAGTAAAAGTTTAAAAGGTAGCCAAAATGAACAACAACAAAACAATTCAATTAGCAACCCAAAGAAAAACTACTAATTTCGAAAGGTCAAAAGCTGACAAAATTTTATTATATCACAAAAGGTTGTTCAAAAGTTCAAAGTGGCAAGCTGCTCGGGGTAAGAACAAGCTTCCCAGAGTGCTGGAGTGACAGCATTTAAAAGGGTGATGGGCATCATTGATTGGCTGGGTGTAATGCAAATCAGACCAATAGGGGCGCCAGACCTCAGCTGGGCGGAGGAAGACGAGACCAAGGAACCAATCTCAGAAGAGCAATGGCACAGGAAAACTTTGAAATTGAGTTAGTCAGCCACTTGCAACTTGAAAAGCAAATTAAGCAAACAGAAACAAGGATAGGCCATGAACCATGAAGCGTAACACTTACGCTTTCATGCTTTGTCTCATGATAGCAAGTAAAACTAACCTAGAAATCCAGACGTACCGCCAGCAAATTTGAATTTGCCCAGAAGGTCTGTCTAGCTAGTCTCCATTGAAGTTCATTAATTATGCCACACCATTCAGATCAGTTTATCCTTGTAAAGCGTCTCTGAGAGGGCTAAATGTGATGATAACAGAGCTGCAATGTTGTAGTCTGGATGGTAAACAGTGGTCGTTTGAATACGTTTTGGTATCGATAGTTAATTAAAGACTTGGACTTGACACTTTCTCTGGTATTGTGGTGGATGAGGCCCATCTCATTTACAAATGGTAAGAGACATCTGGTAAACTTGCTTAATATTAGCTGTAGCCAGCTATTATTGGATGAAGTGTTACTTTTTTCAGAAATATCGGATGAGTGTTTGATCACATCAGTTATTCTAAAAAGTTGCTTGCAAAAATCGCAACAGTTATGGGATCCCATTTTCATTATATTGGCATCTCTTTCCACCAAACTCTTCCTTACAACATTCTCCCATTGGCTCGTTTGCATCGCTTTGAATACATCACATTGTTGGTTGCTCTGATTGGTTGTAACCAACTGCATGCAGAGGCAGTTTGAGACCGCTGGGGCGCCTCCTGGATGAGGATGTCCTGTGGCTCGTTCAGACCCAGCATGTGTCTAGATGTGGATCTGATCTATCAGGGTAAAGTAAAACAACATTTCACTTCAATGCATCTCATGCAAGAAATTAATCAATTTCACTATTTATCATAGCAAGACAGCCTTGTTCTGGTCACTGTGGAGTCAAAATTATTTTGGTAACAATCATTTTTCAGACTCGTGGTGGGTTCACAACGCTTTCATCTGCACTTTTAGTACTCACATGTGAGCAGCCTACTCCTCTTTTACTCCCCACAGCTATATCTATTTAAAATGGTGTAAACAGAAAAGTACATCTAGAGAGTTGGTGAGGGACAAAAAGATGACATCATCTGCAATACTGCACAAAAGCAGGTAGTATAGCATCGCAATTCCTGACCAGAAACGTTCAGGAGATGCTACAAAACATTGTGTTGAAACCATGTGGCGGTAATGGGGATTAGCATATGAACACTTGAGGCAAATCTGTTGTTTTTAGGATCAGCCTCTCCTTGTGATTCTCAGTCTTTGTCATTCTGAAATAATTGCGAGATTTTAGAGTTGCTGTAAAGTTTCTCTAGAGGTACCAGAGATAAAAACAAAAATTGACAGGTAAAAATCAACATATTATTGCTTTAAGGCCTCAAGAAATTGTGTTTGCTTGTGGAAAAAGGAGAATTTAAAAAAAAAACTAACCCTAACTAGAACTATATCTGCTTCTCTTTGTTCTGAGAGTCTGAATCTGACTGATTAAATGTTTAACAAGTTCTACACTAACCCAATTCCTTTTCCTGCTGACAAACCATGTATAGTGGACTTCTAGAAGTGTCTCTTAGCAGCAATATCTCACAACATCTGGCAATGGATATTTTCTACCCATGAAAATTATAATTATGTGATGCATGATCAGTTCAACATTTACACATTAGCCCACTTATCTCTACTGATCATACAGCACAGCAGACACCCCCGTCTGCTTTCTTGCACCACCCTTCCATACAGTACCTTTGGCAGAGCTAATAACCCATTTCCACATGTGCAGCTCAATTGTCTTTTCTTCATCGAAAGTTGTAAACCTTATAAAAGCATGCGTAATATACTGGTTTCTGGCAACCTTCTGTTGTTCAATGATCATCAAAAACGTCGTCTCTTCCGTGTGACCTCATAAAAATAAGAGCTGGGAGTTATTGTCTCACAAGGGCGCACTTGATATTTGTACCTTTGTACCTTTTTTTTGACTCTAAACTCAAAAGATTATTTGAGAACAATAAGGAAATTAATAATCATTTAAAAAGTATCACCAGAGAGGATTACTTAGCAACTGGTGATTTCTATGAAATGCTGAATTTATGCAGTTACTGCACACAATACGTATGCAACAACACGCTGTATTAAAAGTATTAAACATCTCGGTATACTCGTTGGAAGAAGGCTGTGTAAAAGGTTGCTGTAATTTTATGGTGAACCTAAAAAGGTGTTTGCAAATACACTTATTACACAAATTTAGTCTATGTTTGCTGTAAATATATCTAAATAGTTTAAAATATTAAAGAGTCTCTCCTGCATGTTATTTTTGATCTGAACTTGATCCAAGACGTTTGCCCTTTTTTCCTTTTTCAGAAAGAGAAATAAGCTTTCACTCATCATAAAGTGTGTAATATATTCTTTGTTGACTAAGTGCTAATTTAAACCAGTTTTGAATAGTTTTGACTTGTAGCTTTTGATTGGAATTTGATCTAAAGTAGTCTTAGTGCTCTGAAAAGCAGTAGAATGGTCTTTCAGCAAATGCAGTATGAATCTATGAACCTTCGTTCATAGTTTAGTACTTTTTAAAACCTACAACGAAGCCAGGGAGCTAAAAGTTGCATCCTCCTAATTTGGCCAGCATCTGCAGACAGTGCACAACATGGAGAATAAATAGTCCGCACATAACTAAGAAGGCAGGCTGTAATCTAGCCAACCTGATCAGAGGTTAGAAATGTAGAAAAAAGAAAAAGAATCAACTGCTGATTAAATGAACAAGATTTCTCCATTCAATCAGAACTTTGAGACAGAAAACAATCAGCTTGCCCCCTGCTGCTGCTAGCCCTAATTCCTCTTTCTTTATTTTACTGACACCAGATACTGTTTCACATGGGTATGTTGCGCTGTTTACCGGATTTACTGTTCCAAACTGAACGTTACAACTCAATGGAGACGTTGCTTTAGCTATAGCAGAAGGTCTTTGAAAGACGTTTCTCCAACATGCATGGAAGTTGTGGCTAAAGCACGGGGTGTTAGGTTGGATGGAATCTTCAACTACCCTGTTACATGTTTCTTAATCCAACACACTGTTTGTCTCAGCTAGTTTCACTTTGATCTCAAAAGGCTATATTGTTAGTTAAAGTCAAAAGTATTCAAAGTGCTATCGGTCAAACATCTTGCATGTTACCGGAGTAAGTCCGGCATGTCCGGACCAGACAACTGACCTACTCTACTTCACATTAGGCATCCCACTGAACCATCATCAAACTCCTTGCGGGAAAAGAACCTTGAGTGGCTCAGGTAAGCGTAAATTAATGTGTTTATATGGGCCATCATGCGCGCTTACACACACTGCAAATGAAGATGAAAGCACGTGTGAGTGCATTGATGCAGGTGTGCATGAGTACAAGTGTACGTGTATGTGTGCACCCACCAGTGTAATGTGATAAGCTCCAGCAAAGCACATACCTGATGCCATTAAATGCAATTTCCCATGTGTGTCAGCCGAGCCATTTGTCAGCTGCTAACACTGCACGCTTTATTAAAAACCTCATCCGCTTCAATTAACTGCGCCCGCAAAGCAGTTTAACTCCACTCTAATCCTGTCAAGATGTTTAAACAGACCTTACGTACAGTAGGTACATCATTTCTAAACTTGTCCATGAGTCTTTAAAGATTTTTTTCTTTTTTTTGTTACAACCTTTATTTATCTTTTAAAAACGGGGTTAATCATAAGGTGAGATTTTTATTGCTAAGTGATTGAAGAGTCTTTGGGATTTGAATCCTGCAAAGTGATAAGTTTTGATGGAGCATCATCCTAGAGCTAACCATCTTCACACTTCTCCGGTTATTAGATTCCTGTTCCCGCATTTAACACTCTCTGCATATGTGGCAGTCTAAAATTTGTTTTTGTGTGTGTGTGTGTAATTGTTAAATTTAAGCATGTAACTGTAAAATCGAGCTTTAATTTTTATGCAGTATCTGGCAGATGTGTACCACTACGGTTTGCCTCTTTGGTTAACTGGGTTGTGACTGACTGGAGGCACAGTTCCCAGTGAGCTATTCTATTTTGTGAGGACCAAGTTTGAATCAAATAAAGAGAAAGAAGAAGATATGGAACTGTTCTTGCTGCTTTGTACCAAAAGATCACTGGTTTGTTCGTATCTCAGATTTTGAGCCTTTAGTATTTTGCCACTAATTTTGTTCACTAAAAAGCTATTCTGAATCACCACTTTACTTCTGGCCCTGTGAGTTTGCATTTGAACAATGACTAAACATGGATATAAAGTAATAAATAAAGCAGTAAAAGTAATTTCTGTGCTGCATAGTTCAATAATGGTTTCATGTATCGATTTACTGCTCATGTCTGGTTGCACTTGTTTCAGATGTTGTTTCAGTAGTGAGATTTTAAATGAGGTTGTTTATACAGATTTGATTAGAATGAATGTAAAATAGTTTTCTTTCTTTTAAAAAAAGCATTATACCTTAGAAGGGGCTTTTGCAGTCTAATGTAGTCTTCCCCAATCCCAGACCTCAAGGGCCACTGCCCTGTGTTTCCCTGCTTCAATACACATCATTCAAATGAATGGATCTCAAACAGGTTGTCATCAAGGGCTACACAAGTCTGTTAATGTTCTCCTGAGTTGTACTTTAAATTATGAGCTACCAAGTAAAAACTTGGCAAGGTATAAACTTGGCATACTTAGAACTGGGTAACAGCTTTGGCCATGATCCACAACATGACCATGTTGAAACAACAGCTGTTTGTCACTGGCAAGAACACCAAGCTTATAATATTTCAGTTGGTGCAATGTGCTTCTCCCAAGGACAATGGGGGGTGGGGTGCACTTTGGTCATTATGTCATTGGAATGGCAATAATGTCTTCAAGATCTTCTACAACAATACCATCTAAGAGATATTCATGAATGTCACCGATCTCATCTAGAAGACTGATCTGAATTCACAAAACCTTGTTTTTGATCGATTCCTCTTTCACTTTTCTGAATCCAAACATTTAAGTAGTTGCTGCTGCTCCTCCCTCTGGAAGGTAAGCTGAATGCATCCAGCCTGATGACCTTGGTTTACCAGTCCAGACCGAGCTGGGATCAATATTTGATCCTGAAAAGTAGTTCAGCAGCCTTCGGCTCATGTGCTATCGTGTTAGGAGCCGCGGTCCATACGGACCTGAACAATGGGTTTTATCTCCTAACCCTTTTTTTAATCTTAAACCCAAGGTGTCAGGTATTTTGGGAGTGGGAACTGAAATGAAAGGCCCAAACTGCCAATCAGAGACTAGATATGTGTTTGTGTCACCGCACTGCTGGTGGTCATGGGTGGATGCTCTCAGTCCCCTCCCCTCCTCCATTGATTTATTGGTTAACCCTTTTCAGATAGTGAATCAAGATTTCTACATTGGCTTCTGTAAAGTAATTACTTTAATGGCCTTTGCTGTGATCCTCTATGGATACTAGGAAATTTATACCTCACTTCCTTGCTTGGTCATATTTAGGAACCAAACCTACTTGTTAAGGTTTCAGAATGCTCGGTTTAGAGTTTCTATTTGTACATCTGTCTTATGTTTTAAAGATGGCAGTGAATCACCTATTACATCTGTTGATTAAATTACTCATTAAATTAGATTGTAGGTTAATAAAGATGATGACAGACAGGTGGGTAGGGAGTTTTCTTGTGACTGGCAGCTTCGTTAGAGAAGGCCGTCAAAGAAAGACAAAAGATTATGAGAACCTAAATGACAAATGGCAAACAGGCATCAGGAAAACAGGAAACAGAGCGTAGGAACTGGAAGAAGCCATGTCAAAGCTGAAAAGCCTGGAAACAAATTGAAAGTTTTTCAAAAATGTCATTCAGAAGGTTCCCCCAAGGATACTACTTTTCACACACACACATTCAAACACATCAATTTTCTCTAACATACACACACTCACGGTCATGCCAGCAGGGAGGTGATGGTTAGCATGGTGCTGTCACCAGGGATTCTGGGTGGGGTTTGCAGGAAAGACAGAGGTGTAAATTGGGCGAGTGCTAGGTGCAAAACCTTCTGAGTGAAAGCTTGGTATTCTGCCTCTGGATTCTTTGTCACACACGCACACACATACACACACCCCAAGAGATACAGGTGTTGGGTAAGGTAAAGAGGAAAAAGGATGAGTTTTTTTTCTGTTTTAGTGCTTGTATCAGGACTGTGAGCTCAATTATGTCTTTCTCTGCCACTGTTTAACCCCTTTCCCTACATTCTTTCTTGTCCAGCACGCTATGAAACGTTGGATTAGAGAGCACAAACACAAGGTGTGCGGCAGAGGGATGGATTGACAGTCCCGAACAAAGATGGGGATGTGATGGTCCTGACCACAAGTAAACAGGTTTATGCCATAATTCCATATCTATCCACTTGACGCTGATGAAATTTGAAAGTATAATCAGCGAAACGAAAGCGGAAGGCGAGCAGGTGTGACTTGCCTTTGATCATAACAGAGACCAATTGCAATTAGACCCAAAATGGCTTGACGGCGGTACCAGGGGGCCGTTTTCAGATTATGTATTTTTAATCAGTTGTTAGCATCTGTGATGGATGCCCGTTTTACTCATACCAGCGTCTGATGGTGTATGTCATGTTTGCTAGTGGTGAATCATTACCATGTGTAAGCTGCCCATTAACTGCATGAAGAACTGCACATCCCCCTGCTGTCGGTGTGACGCTGCCTCACGCAACCGGTGCATGGAAACATGTTCTTGAGGATGCAAGGTAAAAAACTACAAATAACTTGAATGCATACTCCAGAGAAAGGAGACTGGCTATGATACAAATAAATAAATAAATCAATTACAGTGCTCAAGAGAAATTCCTTTATAGCTAGCTTTAACATAACATCAGGGCTTTTGTTAATGTCAAAACATTGGTTTCAAGTTCATTTTAAGTACTATTTGTTTACTTTTATATAGCATTGTCCATAGCTCCAGAGATCATTCGTGCAAAAACCTGACAAGGCAGCTCTCCGATCTCGGTCTCAGTCGGACAACGTATCACACATGGTGCTATATCGCACATCAACATTGATGAAACTCGCTCACAGAGCTGCAGTGCACGTCACAGCAGAGGCAACTAAGGTTTTCAAGAAAGTGATGACAAAAGAGAAACTGAAAGCATGACCTAGGAAGACGCCAAACAAAAGTAAAATTGTAAAAGTAAAAAGTAAAAGTGACTTATCTTCCACCGCCTATAAAAGGAGCCACAGTCCTCTGTGCTGCTTTAATGTATTTTAACAAAAAGCTTTGCTTGCAGTTTGATGGCAACATTGCAAGAGTTACCAGTTTTCAACACTTATCAACACTTATGTGTGATTTATGAGAAGCACAGCTGGGACCCTATATCTAAACCTCTGGCGTAGCCTGACGTTCGCCTGACAAGAACTGCAACAGCATGTTGGTTTGATCTGGGTGACACAAATCCACTGGTCCACTTTGTAGCACTCTATTTACGTTTATCTATCTTCCGCTGCTACCTCTTCATCAAGGACAGGAGGAGGCAGTTTGGCTTTTTTGCAATTGGAACACTTCAAAAACAAATTTCTAAGAAAATACAAAATGCCTTGTTTCCAGAGAAATGGTCTTATTTTTTAAAAACATGTATCTCATTTTAAGAATTCTAGCTAAGCAATTTTTCTCACCCAATTGCTAGACTTCTTAAAATAAGATGTTTTTAAAATAGATTTTTTTTTCTTTTATGAGGCTTTTTTTTTTTTTACTTTCTAAGAAAGCAGTTTTTGGAGAGTACTGGGCACACAGGTTATCATGTATTCAAAAACATCGACAATTTAGACGAACATAAAATAAACACTGAACTTGTATGTGTCTCAGAATGGACCACAGACCGTACTGGTTACCGGTGCATAACTCCAGAGGTTCCAGAGTCTCAAACCAGCGACTGCAAGCCAACGATCCCCCAGTGTTTTTGACCTCATCCGTGGTACCTCTAACAAACGCACAGCTCTGTTGAGTCGATGAAAACTTAAAACCTCACATAAAGAAGACGGGGCAAGGCCATTAATGGCACTAAAAAACAAACAATAAAAGAAAATTAAAATGGAGTCTAAGCTGAACTGGAAGCCAGTGTAAAAAATATAGGACAGGTATGATGTGGTCATGTTTCGGGTGCTTGTCAACAGATGGGCAGCAGCGTTCTGTACAAGTTGCAAATGATTTAATAAAGTTTAGTTGACACCAAAATAGCATTAGAATAGTCAAGCTGGAACTGATGACAAAGGATGACCGGGTTTCTCGAGGCCACCACGACTCAGGAAGGGCTTGATTTTTGTAAGAAGTTCAAAGCCGGCGGAAGCTTGTTCTGACAACAGAGTTAATCTGTTTGTCAAATTTTAAACAGTTGTGTTGAGGGGCCAGCTGATCAAGACCTGGGACAACGGGAGATAATGTAGCACTAGGTGGTTTGGAAGGAGCAAATATGATCCATTCTGTTTTGTTCTCATTTAGACGGAGGTCATTATGAGTTCAGCGTCCTCTAAGCATGTGTGGATGGATTCTAAGGCACTTTGTGAATTCGGCAGAACTGGTAGACAATTCTATTGATGATATTTGCAGATCATCTGCATTCCAATAAAAGGAGACATTATGGTGTGAAATTATTGACCCTAACGGCAGCATTTGTAAGGATAATAAAACAGTGCCCAAAATGGATCCCTGTGGCACGCCAGAGGTCAAAGGAGCTGAAGTGGAGGACAGGTAAGAAATCATAACTGAGAAACTTCGACCACTGCAGCACAGATCCCTGCAAACCAACCTGCTGTTCCAGGTGTCCCAGAAGGACTGACTGGTCTAAAAGCATCGAACGCTGCAGTGGGGTCCAGCATCATGAGCAGCACAAGTTTTTTAGCCTCGAGGGACAGCAGGATCTCGTTCTGGACCTTCAGCAGAGCAGATTCAGTGCTCCGTCGAGTTTTAAATCCGGATTAAAGTTTCTCAAAAATGTATTTGTTTTTCCAGAAAAGGGAGCATCTCAGAGATTTTTTTTTTTCTAAAATCTTAGATACAAAAAAAAAAAAACATAAATGAAACACTGGTCTAAAATTGGACAGGACTGTTGGATCAAGATTAGATTTCTTGTGCAGGGGCCTGACCACAGCATGCTGAAAAGCAGTTGGTAGAGATCCTGAACTCACACAGTTGTTAATAAATGAAAGGAAACAAGGGCCCACTGTGTTAAAAACCCGCTTGAGCAGTCGAGAGGGAACAGCGTCCAGAGGACAGTTGGTTGGACTCAACTGCTGGACCACGCAGACTGAATTTTGTCAAATAACACCTGAGGCCGGTGAGAGCTGGCGGAGATGACGTTTGCCGGATATTGATATTTAGCTTCTTTAACAGCAATTTGATTAATTACAGAGACTGTCCTTCAGTGTACACAGCGATACATGTAATCTGTCCTTTTTCAACCTGCGTTTGGCCTGTGGAAGGTTACAGAGAGAATTTTAGAATGAGCTCAAACAGCTAATTGGCTAAATGGAAAAGAACAAAAAGTAGTACACATGTTGAGAAACGGACAACAAGACGATCTTTGCAAAGTAGAGCGTGGCAAAAAAGAGAGAAAAGTCTACCGTTGCTTATATAATTTCCCTTGCAGGATTAATGAAGTACCTATCTGTCTGTCTATCTGATTTGGTGGTGGAATTACAGAGTGACCAGATCCAGAAATATTCCAACTGTATATCGTTTTTGGTCTAATTTCTTCTATGAAGTCTATTGATGTGAGTGGCGTTGCTCTATTTGATCTTGACTTTCATTGATTACTTTGTGTTTGTCTAAGAATGTATCCAATCTGTTAATGTAATA
>JBAMYA010000012.1:5366809-5385764 GCA_037176975.1 Arrhamphus sclerolepis
AGATGACTTACAGATGTGTGAGTGGTTTTGAAATTCCCTCAATAACCGTTTTCACAGTTGTCATGTCAATAGCATCATAATCGACGTTTTATTCTGTTTCAGCCTCTTCTTTCTCCTCCGCTGCTGAAACCAACATTGAGTTTTGCTCTATCATTGCAAAAATTGTTATATTTGTCATTAATTCCTTGATCACGAATGTTTGCTGCTAATTCGTGCTCAATATTCACTAAATAAAAAAAGAAAAACATTAAAGCAAAAAAAAAAGGAATTACAGAGTGACACAAAACAACAAACAAGTCGGCCCCGTACATAAACTCCGTAGTTGCTCCATCAAGCCATAAATATTTGCTTTACAAAGATGCATGTTGGTCTTTCTTCCTGTTCACTCACTGATGTTGCTGGAGTTGCAAAGACTATGTTGATGCTCTGGGTTTCTGTGAAGCGTCTAGAGACAACTTGTGTCGTAATAAACATTGTATAAATAAAACTGAACTGAAATGAATAGAATTCCTGAAGTTCCAGGTAAAATGCACGTAGCTTGTTAAAATACTTGTCACTTTTTAGAGGTGAATCTCCAGCATCACATGTGGACCAGAACAGAATGTAGTGAAATGTGTTAGATTGTGCATAAGATATCCATCCAATTATAATTTATTGATTTATATTTTTTAAAAGTGAAACCCCTGTTGCTACCAATGGTGCATTCCATGAAAAACAGAAAATCCCATTTCTTGTTTATTTGATAAGGCTGATTAGATGTTGGATTACCAAGTGGATTAATAAGATGGTAAACAAAATAATGTTAGAGTATTATTATCGCTTTGCTTTCTTAAGTTACGCGAATTATATAAATAATGATAATATGCTTTTCATAGCAAAGCATTGAACTTGCAGAGTAGATTAAAAATACGTATTACCTTGACACTTGTGAATCGAGCAAGGCGTGAGATGTAGTCGATCTTTGCAGATCAGAGAGGCTCCCTCGATACGTTATTTTAATTTTTGCTGAGTCGGTGGGTAAGTTTATGAGTAAGTTGAGGCTAAAAACAGCCAAATGTATGTTGTTGTTTTTTCCCACAATTCCGAGTCCACCTTGATATGGAGAGGGAGACAATAGCAACTGCATAAATATTCCATATTTACAGAGCCCGAAGTCTATTTGTCAGCTCATGTGTGTGTTTATTTGTGTGTGTGGCCCCTAACTCGACCATGTGCTAACCTCACACAGCTGCAGAGTCCCCTTGAGGGTTTGTCGCACAGGCAACAGAGGAAGGGCGGTGGGGATGGAGGGACAGCGGGGTGGAGTGGGAGCGCGCTGAACATTCATTTCCATGCCAAACTGTTCTGGCAAAGACATTGTACACCTCTGTGGTTGTGCGTCTCTAGTGCTATTGCTCAATCTTTTTAGACCTGTCAGTTAGGGTTTTCATCAGAGAATTCTCCAGGCGCTGAGGTTGGGAGGCTGATTGTGTACTTCAGTGTGGCAAATGTGTTCCTTCTGTGTGTTAATGCATGCATACAAGAGGCAGAGGCAGAGACAAGTTGTCTCTTTGGAGGGAATTAAGACGAAAAAGAATTGTTTGTTCTCTTTATTATGCATGTAGAATAAGAGTACAAACTGCTTCCTTACTTTTTTCCTGACGCTTTAGCTGAATTTGGAGATTTTTCAGTCAATATCAACATTAAACTACAAAAGAAAAAAAAATGTTTATAATTTCTGTCTTCGTCTTCTGGCAGAAATGAGACAGCTGAGACTTCAGCCTGAAAACAGTATTGTAGAAACTAAGGAGTCTTGGGTTCCTCAAATATCCCTGTCAATCAAATGCCGTTTCCTCTGAGTGCGTTTTCTATCTGTCAAGGGTCATAGAGAGTGAGGATGAGACCCATCCCCTCCCTCCCTCCTCCACTACACCCAACTCCTCCACCTTCATCCCTCCCTCCTCTCCCAGCTCCTTAGAGGTGTATCTCTACCTTGTGCATCACGTCTGGGCATGACCTGTTGCTAGGTAACCCTGGGTCACAGCTGCACACTATGGCAAACCCTTTTTTTTTTATTTATCAGTGAGTTATGTGGGAGACGGGGGCTGTAATTTATTAGTTTGATATTGGGCAGCCAGCGCAAGTTTGGGATTGTAAAAAGAAGAGACGTCTATAGCTCATCAAAATGCTTATTTTGATCCGGGGCCTCGGTCCGCTGAAGAGATTCACAACAGAGGGGATCACAGCATTTTAAATTCATCTGCTTTTTAGTAAGAAAATCAAGCATCTCCAACAACAAAGCCAATGGTAATGCACTTTCCATGCTGGTAATTGAACAGATGTGGTCAGTGCTTAGAGGACGGAGGAACAAGAATTCATCTCCGTGCAATATGTGACTGATTCATGTCCAAGGATGAAGTGGCTGCAGACAAATAGCGTTATACAGCTTTGTGCTGAAGACTCGGCCTCTTGATATGAATCTACTGAAAAAAACTTTTATCAGACTGATAAAGTTGATGCATAATCTAATGTAAAAATAAATTAAAAAAGAAAATAGATAGAAACAAAATTAGCTACCAAAATATAAGAAAGGGTTAGTCTTGTTATCTCAGTTTTGCTGTATTTATTTATTTTATTATTATGAAGTGTTATTAAATCAGCCTACTTCTCATTCCAGTCCTTCACATTACCTATAACGACACAAATCATTCGTGTCCCGCGTGTACTGTTGGTTCTTTCATTTTCTTTTATTATTTATTCCATTGTGAAGATAGACTTCTTCTTCTTTTTTCTTTTTTCTTATTTTTAAACGACATGCTTGTGGTACGTTTGCTGTCCCACTTATGTTGGTCATTTCTTGAGCAACAGTGCGGATAAACTGACGATCGCAGCATTTCCAATAAAAAAGCAAGTCAGTCTTAATTAAAGTGTGTTTTTCCACACATTATTGGAAATGCTCCATCTGAAAAAAACACTTCAAACTAAATTAAAATAAGTTTCCAAACTGACTGCCACACACTAATGGACAGATTATTTATGGGAGTACCAAATGTGTCATTTGTCCTCTACTTGTGCTCGTAGGCCTCATTCACAATGCCCTCAGCCTCTTGGTCCCACATCTGGTCTTGTATGGTAAATCATGACATAGAGAAAGATTGAAAAAAATTACTTTTTTATCTAAACAGATGGACATGGGCTGTATATTTCTTAAATGACAGTCACATTTGCAAACAAAGTAGCGTATTTCAGGGGGAAGTTTCTTGTTTGTTGTTTGAAGACACCACAGTCACCAGGAAATACCATAGATGAGTTCTTCTAATAACCAAAATATATCGTATGTTCATTCCTCAGGCAAAAGACTTTGGCGTGTCCATCAACATGTGATAAACTGGGGGAAAAAAACGGAAAAAGTTCTTTATCTAGTGCTAGATCATAATACCAATAAACCCAGTTGTACACGATCTTATAGTAGAAAAGCTTAACCATGAAAATACTGCAATAAATGATAGAAAAGATATCATAATTACATAATTTATACATATAATTTTAATGATTTAGTGACACTCTTCCAAATATTTTTTTGACTCTCCTAAATATGTACAATAAAAGTCTCTCAGTAATCACTACAAGAACTGTTTATTGTTAATACAATCTTTATTTCATTTATTAAACTTCTAGTAATACAATATAGTAAAAACTTTTCTTTCTCAGCCTGCCTCAGTGTTATCTTTTTTTCCCCTTCAAATTAAATAAAGAATGCTTACTCCAGAATGAAATAGAGGGAGAATATTCTCTAGTGTCCAAAATGGTGTCAAGACTATTTTCATTTTATTTTCAGATGTGCTTCATCACTAAACCCTCAAATATGGTCTGAAAATGTCAGGACAGACTGTCCATTTGAAAGTTTGATAGTTTCTGCAACACCTTTGTGCGATGTGAACTTGTGATGCATCTGTTGCTTTTGACTCGGTCACACTTTCCCATCTTCGCCCAATGAAAGCTCAACACTGCGACGCGGGTCTCACCCGCAACGCTTTTGTTAAATTTCTCTCCCTTAATGTGTGTGTGATGAATATTTTTCAGATGCTTCCTCTAGGCCATAGCTGATCAAAACAAATGCACCTGCACTTTTTTTCTTTTTTTTTCCTCCTTGCAACTGCAACTCCCCCAGGACGGGTAAAAATTGACTCCCTGGCTTCCTCCACCAGGCAATTATGTGCCATCTGTTCCCATCTTGGTTGTTCCAGCTCGTTTTGTTTCTGCGATTGTTCATCTAATATTATAGGCCTGAAAGTGTTAGCGAGGATGTGTGTGTGTGTGGAGGGGTGGGGGTTGGCGTAAGAGTGGAAGGGGTGGTGGGTACAAAAATGAGGAGTGGCATGAAGAAGAATTAATCGACTCTAACAGCCGAACCAGATCTTCCCCTTTGAAAGGAGATAGTCCCACAAGAATGAGGACCATTACCATATTCATCACCTAATATTGCCGTCTGTATGCAAAGTAGAAGAGAAGATCACTATATGACTGTTTTGACCACCTTTCTAATTCATGTATGAAAGCTTCCAGACCTATTCTTTAATTGTTTGTTTGCAACAAGTCCACTCGCTGTCCGTTTTGCTGCGTTGTTGCCATTTGTTTGAGAACAGTAATAAAAACCAATTAAGGTCTCTGTCACATGACGCACAGATAAATACATATACCTGGCTGTTATGCTGCCATGCTGCATCACATTATTGTTTTGTTACAGTAACTATTGGGCCCATTACTCTCTGCCACACAGACGGGCTGGAAGCAGCGCGCAGATTTAATTGCAGTCAATGTTGCAGGCGAGGCGAGCAGCTGGATTGGAGAGTTTTAACAGTGATATCAATAACAGAGCGCCACCTTAGGCCGGTATAATTTTCCATCTCTCCTGACAGAGCAGAAGATGGAAATAATCAGTCATAACACCAGCAAGAGAGCCTGTAGGACCCCCCGCCCCATGTGACATTCAGCAACACTGATGGCTCAGGACCCAACTGTGTCCAGGGGGCAACGCTCCCTCTGTGTGTGTGTGTGTGTGTGTGTGTGTGTGTGAAGATGCTGGGTGAGAAGATGTTGGATCCCGTGCAAAGATCCTGATACTGCTCACAGGCATAGACAGCAGACGGCCAAAATGACTTAATCAGTGGACATCAAGCTTTTAAATACATTCATGCAATCTAAAATGTATATTCAAGCAGCTTAAGAAAAAAATAAATGACCAATTTTGTGTTATTGAACACAAAGTGACAGCGGAGTGCACATGAGCGGTACTCTCTTTATCTCTCCCTGCTATAATTATTAAATTGCAACCTCAAAAAATGTCTCAAATGTCCATCCATAGAAGCAGTGAGTTAATTTACTTTGTGATAATGGAGATAAGACAAACCGAATCCCATTACGAAACAGAATATCCAACTGCAAATGCTAAACTTACCTGCGATCAAAAATTACGCTTCTCATGTTGAAAGCAGCTGTGAGACCTGTCGATTCTGACATTTTTTTATTTGTGCTTTTTCCAAATCACCAAACAACCTGTTATATCTGTTATTTGAGCAGCATTCTCTCCTTAAACTACAGCTAACACAGCAGCAGACGCAGACACGTCCTCCATATATGCAATATAAGGCAGAGCACTTTTAGTTATATTTCTTTCATCTAAAAAAAATAAATAACTCCTCCTCATTTATCTTAATATCTGCCAACGCCCTGTCTTTTTCATCAAATACCGCCACTGTTAGGCTTTGCCTTGTGCTCGGGGGTCATGCTCTGGGTTTCTCAGAGGCGCCTTGACTCAACTTGTGTTGTAAAAGCTTGTTAATGCATTTCCACATCCTACCAGGCACATTCACCGTTGCTGAACCGGAATCGGTTGAAGTCATGGATCAAGGTTTTATCGCAGGATTGATATATTCACGTCGAGTGAAAAGCGGAACTGAAACAACATAAGCCTTTTCACTCATCAACTTTCCCTCAAAACATGTCGGTGGTCCTTGGTTTGATGTTTTGTATTTGCTGACATCTAGTGGTTGACCTGCAGAAAGCAGTTGGTTCACAAAACAAAAAGAGAAGAGTGGAAAAACAAACTGAGCTTTGAATCCTTACCTGCTTTTGTCAGAATCAGATCGGCAGGCAGGAAAAACAAGGAGGCATTCCTCACCAGAAGATGTATGTTTCAGCAATGCTGATCTCCAACAAATTCACTTGGTAAAACGCTCCTGCCACTGCAATGTAATCATAATCCAAGTGAAGTATGTATTCATCTCTGGGTTGTTTTTTTATTCATATATTCTACATATTAAAACCTTATTTCTCACCAATATGTAGAGAATCACAATATCTGCTGTCATCCACAAAGATGTACTTATATCTTTTTTTTTTTTCAATGCAAAACTGAACAAAACTAAACATTTTTATGATACCTTTTAGTTTGTTTACATGACCACATTGTAGAATAAGCCAACATGAGTACTAGAGTAACACAGTAATGCCACCTGTAAAGAACAGGGTGTAAGAAAGAGGGAGGGAAGAGGGGTGAGATTAGGGTGTGACAATGTGGAGGAGGAGGAGGAGGGAGGAAGAGCAGCGGTTGCAGGACAGAGCAGAGAGCAGCAGAGGAAGAAGCAAGCAACTTATATTCAGGTAGGATCTCCTAAACTTTGCTTTTTATTTCTGTTTTTTTTTTAGGAGAAAACATTATTTTGCATATGCACCTGCATCACTTCATGTTCTGTTTTTGAGTATCCTTAAATGGAAACTCTTGCAAGATACATATGATCTAAAGCAATGGCAATACAATCTTAAAATCTTAAAATTTCTCCTGTTTCTTCTTGTTTTGTTTTGTTTTTTGTTTTTTTTTTTATTGATCAAATTACATCTGAGTTGACATTTCGGAGAGGTCCTCACCTGCACTGTGTGACTTGCAGTGAATAGCTCCATTGTTACGCTGCGCTACGCTGGAATGCTCCTGAACATCCTGGATAATCTTCTCAATTATGAATGGCATCATTTATGCTATAGTCTCAGCACCTCAGCGAAGGTCGGCCAGTCACATAGCAACGAGTGCCTCTCATTCAACATTAAAGCAGGGTAACTTGAGAGGAGTCAGGGATTTGTTATTGACACATAACCACCAGTTTTACTCCCTCTCACCATCTGATGAATAAAAATGTTAATCCGTATATGGAACGTTGACTTGGCATCTTCAGTTCATATTTTACTTTTTTCTACATAAGATGTCAAACAGTATCACACACAGATAACAACTTTAATGTCTTTTTAAAACTTGGGAAAAGGATCTTATCAACTGACAGTAATGGGTTGCATGTTTCCAGGGGGACCTTATTATGAACATGTGGGGGTAAACTGATAGCCCTCCCCTTTCATCCTGCAAAAGCCTTGTTGTTTTGCTCCAGGCGGTTAAAAGCCACCTCGGCCTACGCTGCTAACATAAACTCCGCTTTACACAATTGCAGATGCAGAATACGATCCATGATACTGAAAGTATTGACCTCTGCCACTGTTTGACATACCTTCGATCATGATACAGAATTCAGTTTCAATACCTTTTGCAGTGAAATGCATTTCACCCAAAAGTGGTACCAGGAGGACTGTTTAGGTTTTATACTGAGTGAAAATAAGTTAAGTAGGCAGAGGCCAATTGTTTCATCAAATGACAGCATCTAATGACTGTAAAATAAGACAAATCAATAACTTAACTTCTTGGGACGATAGTTTGCATGATGAAAATGCGTGTGTGATACGCCTTTGGGAGAAAAATGATTTAAAATCCAGCAGAGTTGACAGCTGAATGCAACAATGACATGTAAAGAAAGAGAGGCTATTATCTGAGAGCACTTTAGAGTCTCACGAGAAACTAAATCGTGTGTGTGGCACAGAAAAAGTTGCCATGAAAGGGAGCCTGTGCCCCAGTTTTAACACAGCCGGAGAAACAGATACAAGTCTTGGCTGTGTGTATGTGATACACCTCCTGCAACAGCGAAACTGGATCGTTTTCTTTTAGGATGTAGGAGTTAATTTACAAAACAAAACAGCATTGGTGAGGAATGAGGTTCCAAACCAACCCACGCTGTTTTGTTTTTCTCTTTAAATTCACTCAAACGCTGTTTTATACTATATTATAAAGGCTATGACTTATGATTACCAGATCGCTTCCATGTTTTGATGTACACCAAACCAAGTTCTAGTGATAACATATTTTTGTTTCATCCTTTCTCTTTGTCTTTACAGACTTAAAAAGGAGTTGAAACCGAAACTCCATTCAGCAGGGAATCATTAAATCTGTCTTTCACAATGTTAATGAGGTCTCGCTCTGAAAGAAGACCCCTCCCTGGGTTCTCAGCCTTGCTGTCACCTTCAACTCCCAAGCGGAGGGACGTGACCTCCTCAACCTCCCTATCCATTACCCCACGGGAGTCCATCTTTTTACCTACATCTCTCACTTCGCCACCTGCATGGGTGACACAGGCACTTTCAAACCTGGAGCAAGGAGAACAAGAGCTTCGGAGCCTCAGGGAGCGACAGCAAACCGAGGTGGAGGAGGTAAACCGTGAGCTGGACAACGCTGCGATTGAAGCTCAGCGAGAGGAGCGACGTCTTCTTGAAAAGATTGTGCGGGGCCACAGGGAAGCTCAGCAACACATTAGTCAAGTGAAGCGGGAGAACGCTGCAGCTGTAAGAGTTGTCCAGTCACTTGTTGATCAGCAGCTTAGAAAAATTGAACAACTGAAGGATCAGATTCATAGATGGGGCATCAGTGCCAGTGGGTCCAACAAGAATCAGCTCCAAAGAGGTGTGTCAGAGGTCACACAACCTTGGGAAATCTCTTTAACACTGAAAAGGGTCACTTTCTTTGCCACCCCACTGTCCCAGACCTTAGGCTTTGGAGAAGTGGACGTTCATGAGCAGGGTATGACCTACCCCATTGGTGTCTGTGGTATCCAGGGGCAGAAGTGCGCCTTGCACTCAGGTGATACAACATTTTCAAATATAACCCCTCTTGAAATTCGAAAGGAACCACAGCCAAACAAAAGTGGGCAAAAGTGCAGTCCAGAGGAGAAAAATAAGAGCATCAATGGCAATGTGCGTGTTGTCCGGAAACTACAACTATCAAGCTCTACCGAGAATGAAGAAGAGATCAAGCCTCCAAAATCTCCCATGCCAAGACGGCGTGGTCTTTCTGAGTCTTCCCAAGATGAAGAGGTGGAATCTCTGTGTTCAGACCCACAAGGACAAGACATTTTCCTTGCTATTCCACCAGTCTCCAGTCAAGGAGAATCAGACGGTGATGACTCTGACAGCAGACGTAGTAGAGCAAAGAGGCGCAACACACCAAAAGGTAAAAGAAGGCACAAGGCCCTTGTTTTGGTCTCATCTGACGAACCTTCCTGCTCTCTTGATGAAACTGGTGAAAAGAACAGGAATGCAACAACATCTCCACAGATCAGATGCAAGAGTTCACTGTCCAGGCACAGCCTAGAAAATCTCTCCACAAAACATCTTACTCTTTCACAACAATGTCCTTTAAAGAAGAAGAACTCAAATGAATCATCAATGGACAGTGGAAGCCCTCCATCCCCAGCAGAAAGTGAGGAATCCTCTTATACCTACACTGTGAATACTCCTGTGAATGGATCTCTCAAGCAAGATTGCTGCCGTTCATTGTCCATTGCTGACCTCTCTGGTAAACTGCGTCCTTTAATTAACAATGACAAAACTGAGCCCAGAAAAATGAGAAAAGTCAACAAAATTCATCTTGCTGAACCCTCCAGTTTTGAACAAAGCCAAGGAAACAACACAGACTCTGACAAAAGTAACGTAAACTCTGATGTCAGACAGTCAAGATCCCAAACCTGTCCTCCACAGGACTTAATTGTAAACCGTGTGAGCAGATCTCTGTCCATGTCAGCTATTGAAGGGGACAAATTACATCAAGATGACAAGGAACCAGATGGATGCGACAAAGAACCAGAGGGCTCCACCAAGGACAAGACTGCGTGTGATAGACCAATTTTGATGGACGTAGACAAAGAAGGTAGTTCGGCTGCACTCGATTCAGCTTTTCTGGTCAAACAGTTTGGAAAACAAGGATCAGGCCGCACTGACTTCAACCTGCCAAGTGGAGTCCATGCAACTCTCAGAGGACAGCTGTTTGTGGTAGATTGTGGCAATGCTAGAATTCAAGTGACAGATCTCCAAAAGAATGTTGTGCAGCAAGTTTCCCCCTCAGGATCAGAAAGGTCTTCCCGTATCTGCAACTACTTTGACGTGGCTGTGAATTCAAAGGGTCTCATCGCCTTGACCTGTGCTGCAGAACGAGCCATGTTGGTGTTTAGCCGTCATGGACGCCTCTTGCAAACATTTGGAGGGACGACGATTGGTTCCACCAACGAAGAGCTGGATGCTCCCAGAGGGGTCACTGTTACACGTGAAGATGATTTCTTAGTTGCTGACATCAAACGTGGTACCTTAACTGCCTTAAAACTGGACCCCAAAACTGGAGCCAGGCTCGAGCGCACAGTTGTAACCGGATACCACAGACCCTATTTAGTGGCAGCCTGTCTCACCACTGGACTCATGGCTGTGTCAGAACGAGGAAATGAATCTGGTCGTGTTCCATGCATTCGAGTCCTGGAGCCTAGCTGGAACACTATCCAGATCTTGGGAGTGTGCTCTGGCATGGGGCCTGTTCTGACCTGCCCCTGGGGCCTTTGCATTGACAGTGATGGGGATGTCTTGGTGGCAGACTGGGGCAAGCAGCGCCACTGTGTTCTTATCTATCCATCCAAGGGTGTTGGTTGGCCTCTGGTGACCAGCAACCTGAACAGCCCACGGGGTCTGGCGCTTCTCCCTGATGGCCACGTTGTTGTATCTGACAGCATGAATCACTGCATTAAAATCTATCGCTACAAATGAACTACCGACATCAAAGGAAACAGAATTACAGCTTATGAGAGTCAAAGTTTCTACAGCTGTGCATCTTATGTTTTATGACTTTGTCATAATCAGTAGCATAAAAGATTAAAGATTAAAAGAGTAAAAGTAAATACAAGAATGATTCCAAAAAAAGAGGAGAGACTAAAATGTGAATAAAACCAGAATGCAATGATTTGCAAAAACCCGTCTTTGATTCCTTGTAGAATACAACATATAAAATGTTTGAACTGAGGACAATTAAAAAAAAAAGGGACATGTACTGTTTTATTGTGAGCCAAATGTCTTCATTTGGTGAGATATTCAGATTTCAGCTAGACCACTTTAGCATCTGGACTTCATACTACAAAGCTATGCTTTTCTTACAGATGCAGTAAATGGTAAAGCATTGTCTTACTGAAAGAGGCAAGACCTTCCCTGAAAAAAAGATCTCGTCTGGATGTTTACATGTTGCTGTAAAACCTACAAAATAACTTTTTGCTTTGAGATTTCCTTTCCAGATTGGAAAATGGCCCGTTCCATAGGCACTAATGCACCCCCATACCATCAGAGATCCAGGCTTTTGAACTGATCCCTGACAACGAGCTGGTTGGTCCCTTTCATTTTCATCCCAGTTAGATGCAACATAGATGACTTCCAAAAGAAAAATTCATCCAGATAGTTCAAGTGAGTTTCGGCCTAAGAAGACGGTGCTGTTTTAGGATCGTGTTTTAACATCGTTTCCTCGTAGCCTGTGTTTGTGGAGAGCAGTTAGTGCAAGATTTTCCTCCAGATGTTCCTTTTAAGTACCACTTTTTTGTGATATTTTGCTGTCATCAGATATTTTTTGTGAAATAATAACATCAAACTTTCAGTGCTTAATATGTTTTCTGTGTTCGTTTGTAATATGGCTTTTACATATTTGGAAATCATTTAATTTTGCTTTTATTTACATTTTACAATTCCAACCGTTTTGTGCGTGTTTGTGTTTGAGTGAGATGTTCATAGTCGAAAATATTTAATCATATATTATCAAGACAAACATGTTGTACTGTGTAATCTTGCTTCAAAATCAATACATCAAACAGTGAAATTTGAATATTGTAGAATTGAATGGTTCAGTACATTCTATTTCTCTGTATAAAATGTTAATTTTAGATCAAATTTTGTCTGTATTTATTGTATCTTGAGTGATTTTTTACTGTTCATTACCACACACTAGAAAAAAAACAGTTTACTGGCATTCAGGTAACTGTCCAGCCAATTTCTCATGACAGTTGTTCCAGAAAAGTCTCTCACCAAACAAAAAAAACCCAAAAACAAAACCAGAACAAAGCAACATTACAGGTCCTGACTGCACCAACATCCAGTCATTAAACATCAAACATGGTTTGAAAAATATTAACCTATGAGGTCAATTATTTTCTTTGAAAGGGAACATAAAGATAGCAAAAATAAATATGAGTTATAGCAATGCATGATCACAAATGATTGTGTAAAAGCCCAGTTTTGCAATAGCAAAATCTCTAGTTCTTTGCAAAGACACAAGCACACACAGTTTCCTAATGTCGACTGACGCACACAAACACACACAGACACACATACATTTCAGAATAAAAGCGCAGGTTCAGCTTCAGCATCGCGACACTTCACAGCTCTGATCCGGCGTGAGACTCCACATCAGAGAGACTCCAGCGGGACAAACATGGACCTGCTCACCAAAACTCTGGTTTTGTGCTTGCTGTTTGCACTCGCTAAGACGGCACCAGTGTGAGTATTCATTTACTGCCCTTAATTTAATTTAAGCCCTTGCTGGTGATGCTTGTTTTTCCAACTGTGTTTGCAATGCTCAAACTGTAAAAACTATTAATTCTAATATATGTGTTTATTCCAAAACTGAATGTGATGAATTCCAAATGGCTCTTTGTATTTCTTTCTTTTGCATTTAAAATTGCTCCACATTTTCTGTGACATTGCAACATTTTTTGGACCTTTACCTTTTGAGTGGGGCTATGTTCCTGTATTAGCTTAACCTTCCATTCATTTCATAACCTTGTTTACCGCCCGACAAAGTTCACTGTTTGGATCAATAAAACAAACCCAAGCATGCTTTCTCGTCACCCTGTCCTGATGGGAGTCACTGACTCACTAATGACTCACTCAATAGAAACTAAAAAAAATTATGAAAGAAATAGAGAATAACTAGAAACACAGAAAAATAACTTTTTTTTTTATCATCTACAGGCAAGATTCAGCAACTGATGGTAAGTTTCATATGGATTTTCAAATGGAAATAATTTTAGAAAAAAGAGTAATAATGCGTAACTCTTAGCAGAACAATGATGCCAGTTCTATTTACATTAATGGTAATATGGGAAATCTTTATTCTGGTAAAGGTGCTGCTGCACCAGACCGATGTGCTGGTATTGAATTTGATGCCATCGCTCCGAATGAAAACGGAGACACTTTCTTTTTCAAAGGTATGGCACACTAGAGTTCTCATTTTGTATGATGATACTCTCCTTGTTTCAGTTTTTTTTATTTTTATAAAGGGCTAACCCCTTTATTCAAATCAAACAATGATTTATAAATTAAAGATCTGACATTTCTTTCTTTTCATAACTCTGATCCTGTCATCTTCTTTTCTCCTAAGACAACCATCTGTGGAAGGGTTTCAATGGTCCAGCTCAGCTCACCAGCGAGTACTTCAAGGAGCTGCCTGGTCATGTTGATGCTGCTTTCCGCATGCACAACACGCAGAACCCAGACAGCCACGACCGCATCCACTTTCTCCTGGTAGTGTCCACAGGCACCTTTGGTCATTCCAGAGGAGGAGACATCACTTCAACTCATAATAAACTCGATTGCTCTGTATTGTCTTTGAAATAATCCCCAGGATGACAAGGTGTTCAGTTATTATAACCAAACTCTGGAGGATGGGTATCCAAAAGCGATCCAAGAGGTTTTTCCTGGAGTCCCCACTCACCTGAATGCAGCTGTAGAGTGTCCCAGAGGAGAGTGTGCAACTGATTCAGTTCTTTTCTTCAAAGGTATACTTCCATTCGCAGCTGAAATATTCATCTTCGTTAAATCAAACTGAGGTTTTCCCTCATATTTGAGGTTTTGAAATGATCACATTCATATGCGAAGAAAATATCGTCAAATGTTCGGCTTTTAGTTTTAAATGGATCATCTTCCCCTACAGGACAAGATGTTCATGTTTATGACATTTCCACAAAGACAGTGAAAACCAAGACGTGGGCTCACCTGCCTTCCTGCACCTCTGTTTTGCACTGGCTGGAGCACTACTACTGTTTCCATGGAAACAACTTCACCCGCTTCCACCCAGTATCAGGGGAGGTGACCGGCGAGTACCCCAAAGATGCCCGCAATTACTTCATGCGTTGTGAAAACTTTGGTGAGTTTTCTCACCCAGAAAAAAAAAAAAAAAATCTAAAATTGTTACGAAATAAACACCACGGTACTCACATGAAATATCTTTATATTTGACTTCAGGGCACGGAGGTCACCGTAAAACGATGAAATGCATTGATGTCAAACTGGATGCCAGCACGACTGACGATAGTGGCAGAACCTATTTCTTCACAGGTACTGTAAATTTATGTACACACGACAGTGAAAGTCTTTTTATTCTTAAAGCTGAGGAAGCTCCAAAAAAACAGAACAGTTTAAAAAACAAAACAAAACAGGACTAATCAGGATGGGCAAGCGCTGACGAGACACAGGTGGAAACAATCAGGACAGATGGGGACAAGGACTGAAAACTAAACTAAACAGAGAAAAAGGCAAAATAAAACAGAAGGTAAAGTTTACTCTGGAAAAGGACAGAGAAAGAAGGAGACGAGACAAGAACCAAGAAAAACCTCAAAAACACTAGTCCCAACAAGGAAATCTCCTCTTCTAACTTTAAAAAGGACTTATTATTTAAATTTTTAGTGGTTACTACGTATTTTGGTAGTTATATAACTGATCTCTGTCACTGAGTTTTGGACAGGCTGAGTCTAAATTGCAGGGTGCAATGACATCACCGACCCAGTTCATCAAAGAACTACCCAGCTTTACCATCTATTATTCCATCCATCTTGCTCTGTCTCTGAAGGGTGTAATTTTATAACACAAAGCTGTAGCATTAATTTTCAAACCACTATATGTAGCAGTACCATTTTTGACCACATGGGGCTGCATATGACTAGAAAGTTCATGTGGCAGTCCCTGGCATGAGGCACAACAAAGTGCACCTCTAATGGAACAAAGCAGTTTGACAAGACGTGCTGAACCTTCCCTGCTCATTTGTATGGTATCGTCAGTGCCTCGACTCTGACCACAACAGACCTGTAAACCCTGAATGGTCAGAAGTGTGTTCCTACTTGAAGTGGCTTTAAGGAGACACATCCTGCAGGGAATACTGGGGTTAAGTTGAGTTTTTGACTCCACCTTATAAAACTGACTGCTATGACCTGTCTTTTTTACTGTAATCTCTTTCATATTCTGACCAAAGCATGCCACAAACATTTCATTAAGACCTCGGCGATGTCAGCTATTGAAAAGGATAAAATTTGTCTCCTTTAAATCCAAATATCATAGCTTGAAGGTGCTTTCAGACTGCAGCATAGCTTTCAATAAGAGTGTGGTTCAACCTGCTCAGGTCCTGTCTACATGCGCATGGACACCCAACGGGATGGCCATCACCCCTTCCTAATAACCAGGTCCTGGAAAGAGGTGACCAATGGAGTGGACGCTGTTTTTTCGTACACCAACAAAATCTACATCATCAAAGTAAACCGCATTATTTAACAGTTCTCCCAGTGTTTGTTATGTTTTAGTCGAACTAAGATTAAAATTCCATTTTGCTTTGCCAAATGTTTGCAGGGTGATCAGGTTTACATCTACAAAGGAGATGCTCACTTCGTCCTGATTGAAGGCTATCCTAAGACAATAAAGGAGGAGTTGGGCATCGAGGGACAAGTGGATGCTGCTTTTCTCTGTCCAGACGAACACACAGTTCATGTAATCCAAGGTGAGCTTTCTAAACTCTCTTTACTCATTTTTGAGCACAAGAGATGTAAACTTTATCTGAATGTTAAAATGTCATTTGTAAACATGAACAGTATTTGCTCTAAGACATCTTTACACATTTTTTTCCCATCAGGACAGATAATGCGTAACATCGACCTCACCGCCACACCGAGGGTTGTCACCCAGGAGTTTCCCTTGCCATTGTCTGATATTGATGCTGGTTTGTGTGGTCCAGATGGAATTAAATTATTCCAGAGGTCTAATTATTACAACTATGAAAGCCCTATGACACTCGCTGTGGCCAGGATCGCCCCTGAACCCCAGAAGATCACCTCAGCAATGATGAGATGTGAAGATTAGGAGCCAGAGAATGTTGTAGTCCTCTAAAACACTGCCGGTGTAAAGTGTAAATTATGGCTATTAAGATTTTGGAAAAGCTTTCCTTAATAGTGAATAAAAGAAAGCTGCTCAGGTGGACTGTGTCATTCTGTCTTAATCATCATCATGAATAAAACATGAATCATCTCCATGAATTGAGTTTGCTGATGTGAAGCTAAAGGTGATTGAAGCCAATCATGATTCTGAAGTTATGACAGAAATTAGCCACTAGAGGACCCACTGTACATAAAAAAAAGGCATTACACCAGAGATTCAATGTTCATCTACATGTCCTGGATAGGCGATACAACCAACAGTCTGACTTGGGACTTTTAGAAACCCATGCCAGAATTTCTGTGACATGAGCAGAAAAAGTGAGTTAGGAGTCTCTGATCCTATTATACACACATAAAAACGTTGACAAAAACCTGTTATCCACTGGTATCTAAGAGGAACTCCCTTGATAAGACACTAAAGAAGCAATTAAGGGGTTAAAATCTCTCTTTTGAGCAGCTATGCTTGTGAGCGACTTCAGACAGGCAACTCAAGCCTCCTATTGCGCTCACATACACCCTTCTACACAATTAATTCCACCTACTTCTGCACAGTTCATTGGTCTGTTTAAGGGTCATCCATTTTAATCAAAGTACCTACATTTTATAATACTCATAAGTACTGACAGAAAGAAAGTTAACTGGCCGAGTGTAGTCCATTCCACATAACTTCAAGAGAAATGAAGCAGAAAAAAAGGTCTGGAGTTGATATCTGATGAGGTGTTTAACTGCAACATCAAAGGGTCTGGAAGACCATGAAAGAAGGCTAAAGTGGATGATGGCTGAACCAAGTCACCTACCTTCTCCACAGTCAAAAACACTGTAGGTGTAACGTTGTCAAATTCTGCAACCAAGAAACACCTTTGGGTGTGCAACGAGGTGCAAACCACTGGTAACTGGTACACTTTGCCAGAAAAATTTTTATTTTTATTTTTTAATGCCTCGTTAGTTCTGGAATCAGTCTCTCTACACAGATGAAGTCAAGGTAACTTTGTGTCAGAATGACAGGAAGAGAAGAAAAATAACACCTTATGATCCAAAACATACCACATCATGTGTCAAACACAGCGGAGAGAGAGTCATGGCATCGGTATGAATGGCTGCCAAAGCAGTGGGCTCACTGGTGTCTGTTGATGGAAATTAACTGATTGTGAGTGAGATTAAAATCAGGTCACGTTTTATGCAAAGTTAATGCAGAAAAACATCAAATCCCAAAGACTCCACATGCTTTAGTGATCATATCCCTTGTTATTTCTAAATAGATTTGTTTTAATAATTCATGCTCAGGTGTTTAATGACATATTTTTCTTCAATGTGCAATTGTTTTACCTTAACTTGAACTTAAACAAAATCAAGGTAAATTATGAAAAACTATATGTTTTTCTTCCAAATTCCATAGTGAACAGGATGGGGGTAATAAATCACAAGTGTAAAAACCTCCCTATGCCCATAGGTCTACAAAATTGTTATTGTAGTTTTACTTCTTATTAACAAACAGTCTTTGTCTGTACTGGATCAAATGGGAACATATGCAGCGGCCTGCAAGAGTCCAGGGGACGTGGTGACATTTGTACACATTCAAGGCCTTTTCACTCTCTGTAGAGGTTTTTGTTCATCCAAAATCCCTGGGACTTTCAGTACATACAAAGGAAGTGCTGGCCTCAGCACAGCCTCATAGACGAGACCACAAGGACACACACACACGCATGGCAGATAATGCAGACTGTTTTCATTGCACAAGTAGAGCCAACACCATCAAAAACATATTAATAGACGTGTGACAGAAACATATTCAATTAATAAATAGTTTTAACAGGTAAATAATGTAGTATTTAATTTCTATTGATCTTGTTTCACTTTCTTGGATAAATGCTTTTTAGCAGCCTGTTTATGATGTCATACCTAGGTTTTGTCACCTGTATAAGAGCATGGCATGCCTGCAAAAGGCATACTTTCAAATGAGACAAAGAAAGTAAATTACATATCTTTGTGTATTTAAAATATCATATTTTCAGACCTGCCAACCTAATATTCTTCTAAGACTGAGTTAGTTTTACAAAATGAAAGTTGCAAGAGAATTCAGTTTGTTACCTCCACCAAACAAACAAATAAACAAAGACAACTTTGTTTATTTGTTTGTTTGTTTGCAACATAACTCAAAAAAATTATGGACGGATTTTCATAAAAATTTCAGGATATCTCCAAACTGGGACGGGGAAGAGATGATTACATTTTGGAGGTGATCAGAATCACTGTCTGGATCCAGGAATTTTTTTAAGGACACTTTATCATTGCGAGTTAGGGCCATTTTCAGGATATGTATATCTCCACAATGAATGCTCTGAATGCTTGGCAAAAAAATATGGAACATGGTCATGACAGCATCAATAATGTGTAAAAGGATGATCCAGAACCTGGCAATATTCTGGATACTAAGATCTGGAACATGAAAATTTTGTTCAATACAAAATAGTTTCCATCCATCCATCCATCCATCCATCCATTATCTATACCCGCTAATTCCTGTTCAGGGTCACGGGGGTCTGCTGGAGCCT
>JBAMYA010000012.1:5394825-5434773 GCA_037176975.1 Arrhamphus sclerolepis
CATAGTTTTTATTTGCTTGTATCAGCATTTAAATCATTGGATTATTTTTTGTTGAACTTTGTCTTAGTAAAAAGGAACACATCAGAACACACTGCACACAGTGTGGTGAGGGTGCAGCGTATTTTTATCCCAAAACGGGGAGAAATCCGAGCTGTACCAATAAAACAAAGTCAGCATAGGCAGCAGGCAACAACCCATAGCTACAACCGGGAAAGTGTTTTATTTTTCTTAAAATGGTTGAACAATGCACTTGGGGCACTTGTAAATGTGACACCCGCTAAGATATTTGGAGCCCTGGCTTGAAAAATGGTCACATATAGTCTTTAAAGGTAAGTGTTGGTGGGAGTCTGCCAGCATCAGCTGCATACTCTGCCATGCTGTTAGCTAAAATAATCAAAACATCCCGTTTTTGTGGAAAACCCCCATTTTTCAAGCTCACTACACATACCTGAAGTGTTCCTTTTTATTAATATGCAGTTGCTGTTGGTTTTCTTTGGTGCATTAATCAGCAGTAAAGCAATGTAAAAACACATTTTTACAATGGGAGTGGACGGGAGAGATGATAATTTTGTCCGACCTAGCAGCAGGGGCGGGACTTAATAAAGTGTCTATGCATGGTAACATTGTTTGCCGACTAGGGTTAGCGTCTCTGCCTTTATTACTGTTTTAGTCACAAACCAAATCCACTGTCGCCTCATGCTTGATCAGGCTGGAGGATTGCACCAAAGTGAATATTTGGTGCAATCTGTTGGGCGCCTTCGCTAAGCTTTTTTTTTTTTTTTGTTTGTTTTATGAATTACCATTACACAAATGGATTCAATTGAATGAATTGGATCATGATCTGGATTACAAATTAGAATGAGCTAGATTATGCATGAATTACACAATTTGACTAAATAGTAATTGGTAGTAATTTGTTGCATTTCAGGCTTACTAACTAACCTACTAACCATTCTGTTGATTGCAGAATCTTCCACAATAGTGTAACTTTTCTATTCTATGAGCCTTTTCGATTTTCTGAAAAGGCACTGGACATAACTTCTTCAGTACTTTATCTATCTAGTAAAATTTTCAGCTCTTTACTGTCTGAAATCAAAGGTGATGAGTGAGCGGTTTTATGATAAAGAAAATGCATGAAGAAATTCATACTGGCATTCAATAAAATCACAAAAGACAAGTAAAAAAAATATAAAATTAAAAAAAGATTCTGAGGAATAAAGTTGCACTCGCTGACCTGGAGATGAAGCAGTCCACCGTGTTGGGGCAGGGCCATCGACCACATTTATAGAGCGGCCTCAGGTGGAAACCATACAGGAAGTACTGTCCCAAGATGAAGCCCACCTCAAACAGAGTCTTGAAGATGATGTTGAAGATGTAGGTCCTCAGCAGTGCCCCATGGATCCGGATCTTCCCATGCTCATCGCGGATTGGGGGTTTCTCCTTTTTCCCTCCTCCTCCATCACCGACTCCGTTGTGATAAAGAGGGTCGTGGTCCTCCTGGTGCCGCCCAGCCTTTCTGAGCTCTTCCTCCCTCTCCCTCCTCTTCTCCTCCATGCGGACGATGTGTAACACATGGCCCAGGTAGATGAGGGTGGGTGTGGAGACAAAAATGATCTGCAGCACCCAGAAACGGATGTGGGAGATGGGGAAAGCCTCGTCGTAGCAGACGTTCTCGCAACCGGGCTGTTGCGTGTTACAGGTGAAGTCGGACTGCTCGTCACCCCAAACTTCTTCAGCTGCTGCGCCCAGCACCAAGATCCGGAAAATGAAGAGAACAGTCAGCCAAACCTGGAGAGAGAAAAAAAACAGGATTGATGTAAACTGTTTAAGAAAGTTTGGAGTTATAGAACGCCATGCTGAATGTGTTATAATCAATCGTTTGTCACCTTTCCAATCACAGTGGAGTGTTCTTGAGCATTCTCCAGCAGACGCCCTAGAAAGCTCCAGTCACCCATGCTTCACTCGGTTGTCTAGCCTGCAGAGAGAATATACAACGGTGAACAACGTGGTTGTGTTTCACGACATATGCTGTCAACAGTAATTCAGCCGCTGCTCCATCCAGTCTGTATGAACAGTTGAGGGTATGTTTTTTACTGAATGAGAATTTCTCTTGATAAGGTCCAGGTTCTGACTGGGGTTATTTAGATGTTTGGAACCATTGCTTGGAACCACGTCCCGCTGCATTGCCAAACTTCTACGGAGCTTCAGCTGGTGAACAATCACCCTGACATAATCATTTAGGATATTCTGGTAACATTTCGAAAAGCATTTTTCCGTCAACGACAGCAAAAGGTCCTGGTCCACTGAGGCAGTAATGCACGCCCAAATCATGACACTACCCCCACTGCCTCTCCATTGGGATGATGTTTTGACAACTTGCCTCTAACATATCATCCAAAATGAGATGTGTGATTCATTAATTTGAATCAGGTGTGTTGGGGCAAAGAAACCTCAAATATACCCACTGGCCATTGGTATATAGAGCATATGGAATTCCTCCCAAACATTTTTTTCATCAAGTTTTGTTTCATCAGTCCACAAAAAAAAAAAAAAAAAAGTTCCAAAGAGCCAGGACAAAGCTGTCAGAAGTAATAGCTAAATAGCTAGCTGCAATCCGGGCATCTGATTGGTCAGTTTTATTGTTTAATACAAAAGTATCTCCCTCGTACAGTTGTCATGGATATAACTTCTAAATATAGAGTACAAAAAAAACTCCCAAAAAAAAACAGTTTTTGTGCCATACATTTAATTCTGCTGCAAAGCTGGCACTTTTATCATGGAGGAGAATGGGGATTTGCTCGGTTTTGGAGCCAGCACCTAGTGGTAAGTCGAGGAACTGCAACAAAACTCACTTCATGGATGAGCTTCAACCTTGAAGTGGAAGTTTCATTAATTTGACTCCAATGTGCAGAAACAAGCTTTATTGCAGAAAATTGTCTATGGGGTTGGCTTACTTTTTCCTCTAGTTCTGTTAATGTTTAACAGGTGCATTCAATAAAAATATGAGAAATTACAAAAGTTTGTATGTCATTAGCTTAAACTATGCTTGTTAGTAGTTAACTTAGATCAGGTCACCTTTTATGGCAATAAAATGCAGAAAAACAGTTAATTCTGAAAGGTTCACAGATGTTTTCTCGACACTTTTTCTTTCTTTCTTTCATTTTCCTTCTCATCATTTTTGCAGCTTTTTCCACCCCAGTGTCCTGAATTGTGGTCCTCCCATCCTAAATTTGACATGAAGAAGTGCACTTACTAAAATACTGTTGCGTTGACAGTGATAACTCCATCAACCAGAGATCAGAAGAAAACCTCAATCTGAAAGAGGAAAGGCCAAATGCACTCGTCAGCTTTTTAGGTCATTCTCTAAAGCACACAAAACCAAAGCTGGACTTTTGAAGCAATTAACAACACAAATTATTTTTACACCGGAACATTTTATAGTTCTCACTCACCCCAAGCTGGTAATAGTAGAGACAGTTCAGAGTTTGGCGTGGATCATGGTTGGAAATGGATTTACGTGCTACTGTTTAGATATGACACTAAATCTTATGCACTGATATACATACTTTATACCCTTTCTAGTAATAGCAGACAAGACATCAGTCAGTATATTGGTCGTTCCTATAGAGGCTGGATAAAACACACAATATCATGTATGTTTCTAATAGTTGCACACTATTAGAGTTTGCAGTGACTGCCTTGTGGAAGTATATCTGTGTGTGTAATTGCATGTGTGTGTGTGCTGCAGGGCTGGCCGACCACTGGACAATGGCTGGCCATCTGTGGGAAATGAATGAGTGGATAACAGGTTGTCCCTGTTGAATGCTGGACTCATCACATCCCAGGAATGCTGAGGGGAGCAAATGTTTTCCTGGGATTCACTGATATGAACACACACACACACAAGGACACACACACTCAAAGTTACAGTGGCAATCACCACTGCAGACATTGTCCTGTCCCTATGAAGCCACCAACAGTTCAATTACACGCAGTGGGAAATATTGACCTCTTCTTTTATCTGGTTTCACAAAAGAAAAGGGGAATCTCTGATCATAGTCATGATTAAAGTTGCACTGATGCGTCTGATTTATCTTTGCAAAACAGTCAAAGTATCTTCACTAAAGCCAGGTGTCCACAAATTTATAGGCTTGGTTTTTTTTAATCATCTTAGATCATATTCTCAGAAAATAACTCACTAGACCAACTGTATACGTCTGCATACACAGAGCAGCATGTGTAGATCTACATGATGTGTTGACGTGATGAAATACCACCTGTCAGAGCAGACAATGGAGACGCTGCCAGATGGACATTATCCTGGCTGCTGCATGCTTTTGATGGATCAGAGGTCTTTGTGCTAAAACAGCCCAAAGTGTTAACTCTTGGCCTGCTCGCTTGCACCCTGAAACCCTTTTGAAGATATGCAGATGGCGACAATCAAAGCCAGTTATCCACTGCTTCTTACTGTACACGTCCATAAATGTCATTGTTGGTTTAATGTGATGTATGTTCATCATCTGTACCAATCAATTAATGTAAAAACTAGAAATAACTCAAGAGGACTACATCTAGAAATCCTACAAAACATCTCTAGGGCTAAAGATGTGCTCTAAAATGGATCAAGCACATATTAGTTTAGAAATGGTACAAAAAAAAACATTAAAATCAATGTAATTGTGCCAGACATTTGAAATATTGTAAAAATAAATAAATAAATAATAAAAAATAGGAAGAATAAATAAAGGAGCATAAAGGGGAATTTAGAAAATTAAAAGATCAACAGAAGTAATCAAAATAAGAAAATAACATAAATGAAAAAATAAATGTACAATTGTTATAAAAAAAAAAAAAGCAGCTATCAGCTGTAGCCATATAAAACAGAAAAACATATCTGGGATGAAAATCAATATTTCGCAAATGTCTGGCTCTAAGAAACATGAGCGGAGTCAAAAATACCAGCACAATAAAGCTTAAATTACTAAAAGCATAAAGTTTAACGTCACATTTAAAACATATCACTGTTTAACCATGTATTAATTATTAATTTACCTCACTTTATATACATTTAAAACCCTTGGGAAGTTGTATTTAGGGAATGTTGCACTTAGCTCAACCAGCCTTAGTTTGCTCCTGAATAAACCAGGTTATTTCCATAAAAAAAACAATTTGCTTCAGTCTGTCAAAACAGGACCATGGAGCTGAATGAAAGTAGTATAAAAGTTTGAAGAACTTTAAGTAATTTGTCACTGTTAGCTTGCTCAGTGAATATAAATTTTCTCTTGTGGCATTTTAAGACCAGGTCTCTCTGGTTAATGTGGTTTTTAGTTGCGGTAACCTTGGTGACACCATTCAATTTCAAAAACTCACATAACTCCATCAATGTGGAGTCAAAGTTTTTTTTTTTTCTTTGGTAACTTCTTCCATATCAAATACTATTAGTCGGGTTCTCGTCTTTCCCAGAGGGAAGTGAACGCAGCATGAGAGGTGCTGATAATCCAGCAGGTGGAAGGATGATAATCCCTCCTCTTCCCTCCCACTTCAGCCAACACCAGCACTCCAGCATCCACCTGCTTACCGCTCTCCTCCTGAAACACGTCTCCCTGCCAGCAGCGTCTTCCCTCACTTCTTCTCCTTTCTTTCAGTCCCTCAGTTGGTCCCAGGAGAGATGGTGAGCCCGGCGGGGGGTGAGAGAGAGAGTCACAGGGACAGAGAGAGAGGGATGGATGGATGGATGTGTTTTTTTCCCCTTTCTTAGTCTAGTCTAAAAGAAACGAACAAAAACAAAAAGGTGTGTGGAAGCCGTCCCGCGAAGGCGAAGCGCAGCGGCTGCGTCCCGCGTGGCCAAGGCCATCCGCCACTGTCACCCCCCAGCCCCCACCCCCCCGTGCATGGGGCGCACGAGGGGGGTCGTGGGAGGGAAGGTGCGTGTTTTTGCGCGCGCGCGTGTGAGCGTGACACTCCTGACACTGCAACTGGGGGGAGGGGGATAATTAAAAACAACTTTTCTTTTCTTTCCTTTTCTATTGATACTTTATACCTGTCATAAAAAAACAGTGATGCAACTATTATTTCTTCTGCATTTCATTGAAAAAAATTGTTGTTTTTTTTTGTTTTTGTTTTTTTTAACGATTTCTCTCTTAAAGATTATTTTAGAATTAAACAATAAAGATGTACACGAACGTTTTAGATCAGCCCAGTTTTTCCCACACTTTTTTGTTGTTGAAAATTAATGCAGTTTATTTAAGCTCAGAACAAATAAACCACTGAGGCTTTAAAAGAAATCACGGAATCATCTCATAAACCAACTTCTGACTCTGAGCTATAACAGCTGACCTCACTCATGGGATTTTTTTTTCTAAATCAAATATTCATCTGAAAGTTCTTCCAGTAGTATGTTTATATTACCATAATTATTTAATCAGACTTGCTCATTTACTGAGTCCCGCTGGGAGTGGAGATGTTGCATTCACTCCGTCTCACCAGCAGAGGTCAGTAGAGGGCATAAAGTCTCACAAGAGCTCAGACATAAGATCACTAAAGTAGGCTACACGCTAAAAGAATCAGAACACATCATAGGAGCACAAAAACATATGAGAATAAGGATGTAAACAAGAGCACATAAAAACAGTGATTCGTTTACCTCAAAGCCATGCAATAAAAGTGTTATCGTGGACGAGAGGAGAGGCTGAACTTTTTGTCCTTAATTCTGAAAGGTATGTTTGATATGAAGCCAGTACAGAGCATCATTTATACAGGAACACCACACCAGCAGTGAAGCATGGTGGGGGTAGCATTATGCTTTGGGGGCTGCTTCTGTTCACCTCGAGAACAGGGTCCTTGTCTACATAGATGGGGAAAAGATTAGCCTCAGATACCAGGATGTTTTGACACTGTAGTGACCCAAAGCACACAATAAAAACTCAAGCAACACGTGACTTCAGTAAAAGAAAAGTCCAAGACCTGGAATGGCCCAGTCAGAGCCCAGACCACCAGTCCAATGAAAATCATCTGGAATGACTGAAAAAGGGCCAAACGCAGGAGAACTCCTTGTAGCTTGAAGGAGCCTTAACCTTTATCAACGAATTGTACAAGTTCTGAATTTCTCCAGAACTAATTCACAATGAGTTGACGTTGTAATAAAGGCTAAAGGTGCTTCCAAAAAGTGTAGTATTGGCTGCAATGGGGGGTTATGCAACCAAGCTGCAAGGTTTTTTTTTCTGTTTTCTTTTTTTATCTGAAATATATTACCAATATGTATTTCTGTTTGTTCAGATATTGCATTAAAGCCATAACAAGTTTGCCATTTCTGTCCTTTAACTCTCCAAGGTTATCTGGACTTTTTATATTAATTGAATAGAAGACTAGGCAAACCCATCCGTGACATCACGCACAGGAGCAGTGGTTTTGAAGCCCAGTGATTGGACCTCTGGTAGTCAGCACCTTTGCAGGGCTGACTCTACCCAGCTCATATTAAAGCAGCACAGGGGAACTTGAAACACCCACAAAAAGAAGTTTCTAAAAAGTAATTAGGAGGTACTTGAACATATGATAAGACTAACTGAACTTCTGCCAAAGCCTGAGCGCGTCTGCATCGCCTGCGTTAGGAGTATGTAAGTTGGTGCGCGAGATGGGCGGCTTCTCAACCACAGAGGGGCGCTATAGAGCTCAATCTTACGTGTTGTTGCTTTAATCCAAAAATGAGTAAATGGGTGGAACATACAAGTACGTTTATTTATGCAGTGAGACTGACTCACTTTTTCCGCCAGTCCCTGGTGGTCACTGGATGAAATGCAGATGTGTCCCCTGATGCAGAATACAGTCCATAAATCACATGCAGTCATTTCCATATTCACATTATTACTTTATCCTCTAAGAGTTGACACCACTGACAAACATATATCCATATTATTGTTTTTTTTTTCTTTTCACTTATTCGATTTTATATTGTTAGATTAATGTCCCACAGAAATTCATGAACAGTCACTTAATGCATCATCTGGACCCACGTCATCCTGTTTGGGGTCATGGAGAGGGCTGGAGTCTATCCCAGCTGTCATGAGGTGAGATGCTCTGTCTCTGTGGGCCAGAGACAGAGCATCCAACAAGATAAACCACTGTATGTGCTCATACACGCTCCTACAGCCAACTTAGAATCACAAAGAAACAAAAGCCACGTTTTTTGACCCGTGGGAGGAAGAACACAGAAAACCCAAACCATGCTGTCTTTACGTTTCTAACTAAATAAATAGATTAAATCATTTATTAAAATGAACATTATTGGAATAAAATTAAAGATGACATTTCCAGAGAAACCAAATTAAGTTTGTTTGTCTTTTTTCAGTAAAGGCAGGACTTGTAAGTGCATTTTCAACTGTTATTATCAGATTATAACTTCTATGCATTTATATAGTTGTGCAGACTCAGTGCTGTTTCACTGCTGCCCAGTAGATGGATCCAGTCCTCCAAAAATATCCACCACTCTTCTTTATTTTTGAATTTGTACATATATAATCTAACTCATCTCATTGTGAAACTGTACAATCAAGATTTTCTTAAAGCAGCTCAAGTCAGTAAAAATCCAGTTTTTATTCGCTGACGTCGTCTCCACCCTGTGAATGTGGTCAACTGTATGGGCATCATAGACTTTTTTTTAACTTCCTCAACTGTATTTACACTTATTGATTATGTACATCTGTTCTACTTGTCTTTGGGATGACTTTCTCATGTGCGGTCCCTCTCATTGATGCGCCCTCAGGTTGACACAAGTGACCTCTGGTTTGTTTTTATCCACATTTTCTCTCTGTGGGTTGACTTCCTCCCCTTCTGCCCACAAAGACCCCTAGTTGGAAAAACAAAGTACAGTATGAGCTAAAAATAAACCCTTTGTCAATAAATCATTGACAAAAATAAACTAATACTTAATAAAATCACCTGATTGACTGGTGATTTGCCTCTACCTAGTGACAGCTTTCACAACAAGATATGCAACTTCTGCCATGTTAAGGACCATGCAGATAGAAGAGGCAGTGGCCATGAAAACAGTGAAGATGGTTTTCTCTGTGGGGCGAGAGATGAAACAGTCCACCAGGTTGGGACACGGCCACTGGTCACACTGCACCAGCCGGGGCATCTGGAAACCATCGTACACCACGTACAGGGCGTACCTGGGGACAAAAAGACACACAAGCTAAATGCTTACGCTGAACTAGCAGCGCGGCAGACTGGGAGAAAAGAAACTGAAGCGCAGGGCTTACATGAATCCACCTTCAAACAGCAGCCTGACCACCAGGCTGCAGACGTACGTCCACCAGAGGGCGCCAGTTATTGGCAGTCTCTGCTTCTTCAGCGTCTCCAGCTCTTCTTCTTGGCCCTTGCTGCTGTGGAAAGCAGCTCTGCCAGAACTCTGTTTTACAGGATGACAAAGACCATGTTGTTACTCTGAAAATAGGACACATTAAGTGAAAAGACGACACTTGATGCTGCTGATAAAATGTTGCGTTCATTTAACCGGCGATTAGTTGTGGATGGAGATGGTATGAAAGGGAATGAGCGGGTTGAGCAGCTGAGACAGCTTTGGTCGTGTTGCACATGATCATCAAACAAAGTTTAACATCAAAGATAACCTGATAAGTAAAAGAAGCAGTTTTTAAATTATGATTTCATTTGTTAGGGTTAGGGTTAGCTTTCCAAACCAGCTGTGATTGAGCTGTAAAGCTGAGCTCAGTTTCACCGGTGTGACCCAGGCCTGGATGCTGCCAGACCTGGAGAACCAATGAATCAACGAGAACCAGAACCTGTCTGGCAACATGAAGTGAAAAAGCAACACATCATGCTCCAACCTAAAGAACAAATGAGAAACAAAGTTACCAACGTCTGTTTGTCTGGAAAGAGCCATTTCAAAGGTTTTAAGGACACCAGTGAACTACGTTGAGAACTGTTACCACAAACGGACAAAAATTACCAAAATTACTCCAAGAGAACATCAGCGGCTCCTCCAGAAGGTCACTACAGAACCCAGAATAACATCTGAAGCTGGCATAGGTTAAGGTCGGTGTTCATGATTCAACAAAAGAGAGTTCCAAGACCAAAACCACCACTGACTAAGACCATGTTGACGTTCCCCAAGAATTTGGGAAAATATTTTGTGAACAGAGGAGACAAAACTGGAACTGACTGGAAGCTGTGCGTCCCATTAGACCTTCTGTTAAACCAACACAGTATTTCAGAAAAAGACCATCTGGGGCTGCGTTGCTGCTTCAGGACCTGGACGACTTGCGCTGAACAGTTCATGACCTTAAGGTCAAGTGCACTTGGACTTGGCAGGACATTTATGCAAAGCACAGCAGCAAGTACACCTCTGAATGGCTAAAAAAACAAAAACCCAACAACAACAACAAAAAAAACAAAACAGAAAGGTTTTGGAGCGGCCTAATCAAAGTCCAGATTCCTTATCAAAGCATCGCTCAGTTGAGACGCTGTTGCTTGACCTTAAACAGGCTGTTCATGCTCAGAAACCCTCTAATGTGGAAAAGAATAGTGGACCAAGGTTCCTCCACAGTGAACGACTCAACGTTTGATCGCAGTTGTGGCTGCTAAGGATGAAGCAACCACTTTTAGGGCCACGCTGCTTTGGAAAGCTTTCTTATCTTCACAAATGAAATCATTTAAAAACTGCATTTTGTATTTACTCAGGCCACCTTTTTCTTATGTTAAAATCTGTGCGATGATCTGAAACATCCGAGACTATTAAATGACTTTTCTACTGCATTTTTATTGTATTTTGACCAAAACATCTGTATTGAGGTCCAAAACTTCCAAAAGTTGTGGACTTAGCAGTCCCATTAGGGAGAAGCGGTCTCAATGATGCAACCACCCTCCTGAGCACCAACCCCACTCTCAGGCCGACTCCAAGTCCAATTCCCTCTAATCAAGGCCTCAAAAAAATTTGCTTCTGACAAAAAAAGCATCATGTGTCTCCTTCCACGCATCGTTCAATTTTTTTTTTTTTTTAAGGGAAGCATATCACGTTTTACACACCACATCAAAACATAAAATGACAAAACAGTATCCATCAACACTTCATATGTGTTATATTTGATGCAAAAATTCATGAGACCAGGACCACCGGCTTAATGAGAACTTAGGAAGAAAATGAAAGGCGCCTGACGCCATCATAAGAAAGTGCATGCGCATCGCGGTGAAACGCCGCACACACCTGAAGGAGCCTCTTCTTCTCGTTGTGCTTGCGATAGGCCACATACATGGCAACCAGGAGCGTCGGCGTGGAGACGAAGACGAGCTGAAGACACCAGAGGCGAATGTGGGACACGGGAAAGAACTGATCATAGCAGACGTTCTCACAGCCGGGCTGAAAAGACAAAAACACACAGACACACACTCACATCACATTATGGCACATATGTCAAACTCAAGCCCCCCATGAGTGCACGCACAACAAAAAAATTGCAATATTAAGTTAAAAAGTCACAATTTTACATGAAAAAAAAGAGTTTGATTTTTACAATCAAAACATCTGATTCTACAAAAGTTGTGAAAAGTCAAAAAAAGTTAGGAATTTAAAAAAATTGAATGTGTGAATTGCCAAATCCACAGTTTACAACACAAAAAAAGTCCCTTTTAAGAGTGAAAATGTATCAATTTTGTGCATCAAAGAGTCTTAGTATTAAGTTAAAAGGTCACAATTTTGCAAAATCTGTGATCTTACATCAAAAAGATGGGTTAAGGTTTGAAAGTCAAACTTTTTGGGGTGGAACAAAGATTTACTATGTTGTTTAAAAGAAAAAAAAAATTGTGATTTTACAGCAAAGATTCATATGAAAAATCCATCGGACACAATTTTATGACATCAAATCGTAATTTGACGTCAAAAAGTGACGATTTAGCAAAAGTCAATATTTTAAAATGGAAAAAAAAATTTGAGATCTTACAAAATTCTCAATTTTACCGCAAACTTTTGCCTCATTAAAAAAAAACTGATCAATTAATTGAGTTCCTTTTCTGTTGACTCAAGTGCCAACCCCCCAAAAAATGTGTGTGCACGACCCTGACAACCTTCACGGTCTGAATAAATGATAATGAGTCCAGAAACTGTTATTTATAACACCGATGTTGGAAATCAGTTTGGACCCCCATCACTGCCTTATGGGAACGAAAACCAAATTTACCCAGCGGGACATTGTAGCAGCAAAGGGTTCAGTATAATCTCGAGTTTCAGATGATATTTTGTAACCTCTAAAACCAAGGCGTAAATGATATGATGTATTTAATACACTGTGAGATTATCAGCAAGGCTTTTTACACGCAGAAGTGGGGGTCGTCGGGTGATTCCATCAGACTGGTATTTGGGGGATTTGGGGATCGAACTAACTTTTTTTGCGTTATTCGACCACTACGGGAAACAAAAAGGGCCTTTTGCCAACCTACTCAGGGTTGCGATTGGTCTGGAAATATTTTTAGGTAGGTGGGAAGCGCTAAAATTACATTCATGTGAATGCCAGGATGGGCAGCTATACTACAGCACGTATCAGCAATATAGAGCACGTGTTTTATAGTGACAACATATAAAACATGATCCAAGGTTTTTTAGATCTTTTGTCTTCCTAATCCTCCCACAGTTTAAGCTATTTCCCACTTTAAAAAACACACTAATGTGATAACTTCTAAAGAAAGTGGTCTGGCTCAGCCAGAATGGGTCATTCCTTTATTGATGCGACACCTCTCCACCAAGTTTCATGAAGTCCACCCTGGTAGCGGTTACACAAGAGCAGAAAAACAATACAAAAGAACTTTCTTTCAAAGGCCTTGATTCTGCCACTGTAAGGTCATCTGAAAGCAACACATGTGCTGTTATAGTTTTCAACTTAGCTAAGATAAACTGCTCGAATCTTCTAAACTGGACACATTTTGTCCCGCCAGTAGAAAACACTTAGAAATCTTAGATAACTACTTCTCATGGGAACAGTTTTTTTTTTGGTGTTGCCAAAAGGGGCATTTCTGCATATGCTTTTGTACTGAAGTCTGAGTTTTAGCTCTTTTAACTCTTTCTCTGAGCATTACTAAGTTTGATCGTGTTGTGAACTTGGTGGGACATCCACAAGGAAGACTGGCAACAGCTTGGCCTTATAATCCGTCATAACTCAGATTGAAGGATACCAGCAAACGTCTTTTAAATCATAGCTGATGCCTTTCCTCCTTGGCATTGTGTTAACACACCTGAACAAGTAACGTAGACTAGACAGGCTGTTCCCCTACCTGCAGTGTGTTACAGACGAAATCCGACTGCTCGTCCCCCCAGACGCTCTCTGCAGCCACAACCAGCACCAAAACCCGAAAAATAAACAGCACAGAGAGCCAGATTTTACCCAGGGAGGTGGAATGACGGTTCGCCCCGACCAGCTGAGCGTACAGAGCAGGCCAGGACATCCTGTCAGTGTGGACAGACACGAGGGAATGATTATGATGGCAGGAAAACTCTTTTTCTTTCTCCGCTGGTTCAAATCAGAAGATTTCTCCTTTCGTTACTATGGAGATCAACCTGCCCTTCTCACCCTGCACAACTGTGAGATGGGCAGATTTTAATCCGGTGAAATTAAGAAGGAAATCAAATGGCAAAAGATGAAAGCAGAGACAGACGCTGAGACAGAAGACAGAGTTTGAAAAGGGATGAAAAGGAATGAAAGTGAGAGGAGGATGGGAGAAGGCCCCGTGCCAGCATTCATGTGAACTGATGAACCTCTCTGCCCACCGAACTGAGCCCACTCTAGTAAAAAAAAAAAAAAACACACACACACACACAAACACACACAGATCACACTGTACAAACCCAAACTGAGCCTCACCATTCATAATCAGCACATGATTAACTTACTCTTTGTTGGTTATTTTAATTATACAGATTACACTGAAGTGTATGTCTGAAATATTCATTATAAGAATTAGTAGATTAGTCTCCATAACAAAAATACTGCTCATCAAAGTTAAAATAAAAACAAAAAATAACTGCTTTTGTCTTAAGATATTCTCCTAAAATTCAACTTTTCTCACCTTGGGTCTGGTGTGTCAGGTTATTTGCAGTAAAAATTAAAAATAAAAGACTTTCACATGTTCATTTCCTGCATGAAAACAAACACTGCCAGAACTTCCACATTTCTAATCCAAATGAATTTGATCATAAACGTCTGAACAAAAGCACAAACCCGCAGCTCCTGCCTCCTCTGCATGAAATCAAAGATGCGCCTCCGACTGTGAAGCCAGCCAGGATAAAATTTGATAACTTCCTCTGATGACTTTCAAAATAAAGTCCATCAGCTCCAACATCTTGGAGATGAAAGCAGCACGTCATGCAGAGAAGAGACAGATAACATTTAAGAGGAAATGTAGGAAAGACAAACACTTTCACAAATAAATGAGAATAATGTGTATTGTTTCTGTAATCTATCAAATACTTGATAATTGATTAAAGATGAACAAAACCTGTGGAAAATAATATAAACTATTGGAATAACAGAAGAAAAGAGACATGGACCGTCTTAAGCAAAAACTTACAGTTTTATTTAGGTTCAGCTGCAGTCTTTAAAAACTTCCAAAGGACTTAATTATTTGGTTTGGCGCCAATACAATTTTGCTGCAGTTCCTTGACTCTCCACTAGGCGCTGGCAAATATCCTTGTTAAAATTCCCACCTTTATAGCAGAAATAAGCGTACTTACAGCCTGCTATGAAAAATATAGTTTAAAATATTTTACATCCATGACAGCTAGAGGATGAATAATGATGATGATGATGATGATGATTATTATTATTTTGTACCACATCAGGTAAATTATATGGTGATGTGAATCTTATGCATGGAAGCTGTGTGGTTGTGGACACTGGATTTTTTGTCATGAAATCTCAAATTTCCCAAAATTTGCTATTTAATTTTTTTTTCTAATAATCACAAATAAAACTATACATATATATATATATGTGTGTGTGTATATACATATATGTGTGTGTGTGTGTGTTGTCATATATTGGTGAATTTCATGACATCTTTTTTCTTTTAAAGAAAATAATAAAATCTCAAATTTTATAACAATTGTGACCTTCATCATTAAATTGAAGGTTTTGTACTAAAATCACAAATTTAAAAAATATTGACTTTTTTGAAAAAAAAAAAGAAAAGAAAAATAAGAAGTTAATTTTGTTGTAAAATTGAAAATTTTAAAAGATCATGGTTTTTAAAAAAATGTAATCATACAATCACACGTCACAAAATTGTAACACTTTTATTTTAAAATGACACTTTCTTTGTTGAAGCATTTCGACATAAAGTCAGAAGTTGTAAAACTGCAAATTGCATATAATTTCAACTGTTTGTCCTAAAATCACAGATTTTTTTTAATTAAAAAAAAAAAAAAGTTTTACAAAAATCCCTAGTTTTGACAAAAATTAGCAACTTTTTGTAAAATCTTCTGCTAAGGTTTGCTAAATTATGACATGATCAAACGAGAACCCACACTGAAATTTCCTCAGAAATGTTCGTAGTTATTGATCGATGATTGTCTCTGCAGGCTTTCGTGGGCCGGATAACATGAAGTGACGGGCCGGATTTGACCCTCTGGCCTTGAGTTTGACACCCCTGATCTTCAGCAACAGCAAGATTTGTTACGGGATGCTAAGTCCTTTCACACCTCACAGATGTCGGGGCTTTGAAGAACAGAGTTGAATTGTAAAGTTAAGGTGCACCTTTGTCTTACGGCGTCTGATGTCTTTGTGACTGTAACAGGACACAGGTAGAGTCAGAAAAGACTCCCCAGATCCAAACCACCTCTTGGCAGCAGTCAGCCTGCAGAACAGGGCAGCTCTGTGTGCTCCTAATGACTGTGACGGATGAGCATTTCCCACTGTTTGTTGAAGTGTGGGAGCAAAAGCAACTTCCTCCGTCTGCACTTTGGACGCTCTCAAGACTGAAGTGAAGACTTCTGAAGACACTAAAAAAAAAAAAAATCTGCACCGTCAACTTGAAACTGGGATACAATCTAGAATTCTGTGCTCTGAACTGCAGATGGCTTCTTTTTTTTCCTGCAAAATGAGAAAGAAAAAAAGATCCTGAGATGAGACAGAGAGGGCGTCAGTGATTCTAATGGAGTCATTAGGGGAATAACAGCGACACTTATTTCTGATGCATATCAATGAATGGTTATCAGTGTCACAGGGCCAAGATCAAAGGGCCACTGTTTGATCTGTCAGTGAGAAGAGGGCCAAACAGATGGCCCAAGCCTGGAGGATTGTTTCAAGCTGGTCCGTGAGGGGTGGGGAGGAGATCACACAAAATGAATGAGTGGGGAGGATACAGAGAGAGAGAGAGAGAGAGAGAGAGGTAAAATAGAGCTGATTGTTAGAGTAGTTCCTGGTCCCCGATCAGCCGGCCAGCAGGAGAACAGAGGGGGTCACTGTCAGGAAGCATGCACACAACCCCACACTGTACAGTCACACACTGTACAACGCTCACATATATGTTACCCAGGAAACTACACACACTCACCCACAGTGTAATGAGTGAGGGGGAGAGCAGCATGTGACTGAATAGCAGGTTTCAGGTCTGTAGGTGGACTTGGCTGGCTGACCTCAGATCAGCTACTCGGTAAAAACACTGTAAGACATCTGAGGAATTTCTGGCATTTTTTTCCCTGCTTCAAATGACAAATCTATAAAATATGAATGAATATACACATGTTAATACTACAATGAGTAAGATCAAATGTACATTTCCTCTCTTCTCTCTTTCATTAACATCAACTTAAGACTCAGACTGATGTAAACTTCCAACGATGAGAGACATATGAGAAAAGAATTGTGGTAAAACAGAAATCTTGGGAAGAATACAGCACTTTTTCTGTTGTATTACTGCCAGAAACCACATCTGGCAAGAGCCCTTGAAGCTTTTTGACCTGGCCAGACTTTAATCAAGCTCTGACAGAAGAATCTAAATATGTAAATCAACAGGATACTTCAGTTTCATTTCAACATATTAACTTACTCGAAAAAAACTGCTCCTTCTTTGCCAGTTTGGAAAACTGTGTCTCAAGGGGGGAAGCATTGTCTAGAAATGCAAAATAAAACTAATTTAGTGGAAGAAAAAAGGTCAGCAAACAAGTTTAGGATATTATTATAATTATTACGATCATCATTATTGTCATCACTTTATTTATCAGACTCAAGGTTTTTTGAAAATAACAAAACAGAGACACCAGACAATGAAATAAGACAATGACATACATAAAATAATGTGTAACACCTCTTTTAAAAGACAGATGTTACTGACAAATATGTAGGATCCTTTACTATCAGTCAAAAGTTTTAAAACACCCCAGTTCTTCCACTTTTTTTTTTTTTTAATTCAAGCCCAATGGGTTAAAAACAACAACAACAACAACCCCAAAACATACAAAATCATGCAACAAAAGAAAAAAAAAAGAATCCTTTTTCAGGAAACAAAGGAAAGCATCTTAGAAGTGTCACACATTTATGGGAAGAACTTTCTGAGAATATTTGACTTCTGTTGTTGAAAGAATCTCACAAGTGTGTTCTGCTGTTACAGCTGCCAAAGGTGGATATTTGGAATCAAAAGTTGGTCTCTCAATTTATTATTATTTTTTTTTTATGTTTATTTGTTTATTTGTTCTATGCTTTCATTTTGGAAAAGTGGAAAAATTGAGGTGTTCTCAAAATGTATTCACATATATAAATGCATGTATTTACTATATGTGTGTGTACTGTTTTTTTGTTACAAATTATAGGTCTGTCTGTCTGTCTGTCTGTCTGAAGAATAACCCTTTCATGCGTCTAAGCACATTTTTGTGTATTTTGGCTTTAAATTTATGGCATATTTTATCAATTTTTTCAGCCATATTATTGATGATACATGCAAGGTTGTTAATTTTATAAACTGTATTTTTATTTTTAGACTATTATGAATAACGTGGACCAAAATACTCACATTAAAGACCCTACACACAAAAACATACACATTAGAATCCATTCAAATCACTGCTCTCATGAAAAAGGTATGAAAAAGGCATCTGATGTCATTTTGGTATATTCGGTGAAAATGTATCAATTATTGTGTGTTTTTCTTTTTAGAACATAAAATGGAGTTGCATCATGACAAAAACTTTGGAATTCAAGGGTTGAAAGTAAATGCACGATTAGGACTAGTGCTGATTTAAATAATGAAAAAAAAAAACAACATTTTATGACATGTTTTTGTTACATGCACATTTATACGCGAAGGGACTTTAACATACCTTTTTTTGAAGGTGCATCAAAGGATAAATAAATTAATAATAATAATGATAACAACAACAACATTGTTATTAATAATAATAATAATAATAATAATAATAATAATAATAATAATAACCCCTCAATAAATTTAAAAAGTTAATCCAGCAGGTGGCGGTAGTGTAACATCAACCCGTCAAGTTGTGGTAGAAGAAGGTTTTCAGTTTCCGTTTCCGTCTTTTCTCTGGCTGCTGCAGCTCCAGTAAAAATATCAAAAACAGCGACACAGAAAACCAGCAATGGCTTTGGAGTCTAGGATCACCCAGGAGGAGATAAAGAAAGAACCAGAGAAACCCATCGACCGGGAAAAGGTGAAGGGTTGAATTTAGTTTCAAAACTGCTCTTGGCTCGTTTATCTTCTCGAGTTAGCCTCTAGCTAAGCTGCTGCGCTAACTGGAAATGCTTAAATTACAAAGCTGAGCTCCTCAAACTTCAGAAAAGTTGCCTTAAGCGTATTCATTTTATAACTGCGAGTAAAGCTGATGTTTCACCGCCTTTTTTAAACCGCTTAATAAAATATAAACGGATAAGTCAGTCAGTTACCAGCTAATAATCAATGGACAACATTCAGCACGTGAGGACCGTTTGCGCATTTTACATCTTGTGACTTATTGTACATGAATGAAAACCTTTCAACCACGCTTTCATTGTGAGAAACAGTAAAATGTGCGTAAAATTCAGCGATAAATCCTTTCATTGGCTGGTGTTCGGAATCAGCCGATACTGGATGATATTGTTCAGTTCATGCATCAAATACACATTTATTTTAGTAATCGTTCATTGTATCAGCTTGAATCCTGCCTGAAATATAGACAAGTGTGTTTATATAGCACATTTCACACTTAAAGTGCTTCACAGAGGCATTAAGATCAAAAACATAGAAAAATTATAGTGAAAGGGTCCTGAGAGTGCTAATAAAGTACATAATAATACACCCCCAAAAATAGATTTACACACAAAAATTACTAAATGCAGTGCAGTAATTGGAGCAGCATAAAAGTATGCTGCTAGACTGAACAAAGGCACAGGAAAATAGCTTAAATTTAAATGTGTCTAGAGTTGGGGCACATTTGATATCAAAAAAGTTTATTCCATCCGCGTGCAGCTTAGCAGCTGAATGCATTTTCATCCTTTTTGGTCCAAACTCAAGATTCAAGCCGAGCTCTCCCTGGTTTACAGGTGCATTTTCATAAGCAGAGGTTCTTGGGTAGTTTTGCGGGGCCAGATTGTCTCCTTTAACCTTGACGATTCCACAAACAACAACAAAAAACTTTCAGGAACTTCTACAGGGCTGAAATACAAAATGCTGGGGTATGGCGGCCCTGAAGAACAGCTAGTTTTTTTTTTGTTTTGTTCTGTTGTTGTTTTTTTACTCTGATTGGGTACGCTGTAGGCAGAAAATGATGTCATTCAGCTGCCTAAATCAACAATTTATTACAGTTATTACAATGAAAGGTTAAAGTATTATTATATATTTGAATATTGTGAGGGGTAGCAAGGCTCAGGGTTTATTAGTCCTGGTTTTCAGGCATCACTTCCCTACATGTTTTAGAAGTTTTCCTGGGCGAACACACCTTACTCATTAATGAGTTCTAAACAGACTTGTTGAGGCCTTGAGGACAAACTGATGAAACGATCTTATTTATATCAATCAGGCTTTTATGAACAGGGAAACATCTAAAAGACGAGAAGCAGGATTGACAGTGACTTTTTCAAGTAATGTCCACATTGCCTAAACAAAAAAAAACAAAAAAAGGTTGTGTTGTAATTACTTGGTGAGACCACTAGAGTGCAGTCAACACTGATGAGACATTGGTTCCATGATTTCTGGGGGGAAAATTCAAAATATGGGATTGCGCTCACAGAACACCATTATTTGTCTGTTAAATGAGGAACTACTGAATCCGTAGAAAGTCTCTTTAAACATTTTTTACGATGCTGTACAAGTTTATGTTGATTATTTTTGAGCTGTGTTAAAACTTTTTCTTTAATGGGCTATTTTTTGATAACAAAATGTCATTTGCATTTGAAAATATTCTTTGTTTGATGCAGACCTGTCCCCTTCTTCTGCGAGTATTTACCACCAACAGTGGCCGACACCACAGAGTAGATGAGTTTTCTCGGGGCAACGTTCCCTCCAGCGAGCTGCAGATATACACATGGTAACTATTAAAACTTCCTAGTCTGAGTTTTGCTTGGCCTGTGTGCAAGTTAGCTGCAACTATATTGCAGTGGTGACTTTGGAGCTGGTGTTTGATTCTGTGTAATGTTGCAGGATGGATGCTACTCTGAAGGAGCTAACTGGTTTAGTAAAGGAAGTGTATCCTGAGGCCAGAAAAAAGGGGACCCACTTCAGCTTCGCCATCGTCTTTCCCGATCCCAGAGGGAAAATGTACAAGTTAGTGTCTCCGTAGAAGTACTCCTGGCTGGACTCGTGCAAGCTCAGAGAGGTGGTCTGATGAATTGACACGCAATGTTTCCATTTCCACCCTATTTAGGTTGAAAGACATCGGCAGCACTGTGTCAGGCAGGAAGGGTCCAGATGACTCCATGACGCTGCAGTCTCAGCGGTTCCAGATTGGAGACTACCTGGATATAGCAATTACACCACCGAACAGAGCTCCACCTCTCAGCACACGCATGAGGCCATTCTGAAGCCCGCACACACACACACTCAAGCATAAAGTGATACGTTTCACTGTTTTTGTTTTTTAATTTTGTCTCGAATGTTTTGTTTTTTTTTGCTTTTTGTTTTTAAGTCTTGTTTAATAAAATTGTCTTTTTTCCCCCAAATGCACGGTGTCTTGTTTCATGCTTCTTGAATGTTAATATTCATTGACTTTAAAAGCATTTATTAAAGGATTAGGTTGTGTTTTTTTTACAAAGACAAGGTGGTTTATTCATAGGGATGGACAATAATTCAATAACTATATATTGCAATATGAATTTTTACAATAATATTACCAACACATTTTCAGTGTTTTGATATACATTATTCTTAGTAAAATGTTTGTCAAAGTTTGTTTGAAAACTTAATTTCCGTTGTCATAATTGATAGTCTTGTCAATTATGGCATTGATCTATCAATCAAACTTTATTTATAAAGCACTTTTCATACAAAAATGAATGTAGCCAATGACTGTATATAATAATGTAGCACAAAGTGCTTTACAAGTCTAAAAATTATACATTTCAAAGGTAAAAACAGCCCCCCCCCATGCAGAGGGCTCCCATTGAGGAGAAGCTGGAGATTAAGAACTAAAACGAGATCTGCCATAAAATAATATAACATGAAATGTAAAATAATAATAATAAAATGTTTAAATAAAACTAGAATAGTACTATAAAGGAGATAAAATGCTATTGATTAAAAGCCAAACTAAAAAAAGTGTCTTCAGCAACTTTTTTTTAAGAAAACGTCATCATTCTCTGCGGCCTTCAGGTCCTCTGACAGGCTGTTCCATAGTCGTGGGGCATAGAACTGGAAGGCCGCCTCACCATGGCTTTTTGGATGAAGTTTTGGAACTGATAAAAGGCCAGTACCAGAGGACCTCAGGGTCCGCGAGGGTTGGTATGGTAAAAGCACTTCTGTAAGATAAGAGGGCCCAACACCATTAAGACATTTAAAAACAACTAAAAGAACATTAAAATGAATCCTGAAACACACGGGGAGCCAATATAGAGATCTTAAAACTGGTGTAATATGGGCCCGCTTCCAGGCCTTCGTCAGGACACGTGCAGCAGAATTCTGGAGGAACTGAAGGCGGACTCTGCCTATGTTCTTAAGATGATAAAATCCAGTCTTTACAACCTGCTTTATGTGAGGAATAAACCTCAGCTCAGAGTCAAAAATGACGCTTCTAGAACTAGAGCACTGGTGTCAGTGGTCCGAGATCAAAATTTACCTTAGTACTAAAGCCTCAATTTTATGAAAAAATACGTGAATTCAGTGAAATTTGACATTTATTTATTTATTTTTAATTACAACAAAAGTCCAGCAACTAGCGGGAACTCTGACAAGATAGCTCTTTGAGAAAGTAAAGAATAACGTTCCCTTTAAAGGTAACCATGGTGATGATGTGGCCCTGGATAAAATAAAAGCTTGACACCCCTGCTGTAGAAACTGCTGCTTTAAATCCTTTATAAACTTATGAATATGATAATATGAACCAATGAAACGCATACACGAGTTAATTGAAACGTACGGATTCAATATTTGTAGCCAAATAAATCGACTGGGGTGTTATATGATAAACATTTTATTTTGAAAGAAAGAGGAGGAAATTGTCTTCGTGGACGCATGCGCAAGTGCCTTGTACTAGCAGTTAACCAAAAAAAAAAAAAAAAAGGAAAAGAAAATTGTGTTCTTAGTCTGCGGGAAAAGAAAAGCGAGATTCGCGCACTAATTTCATAAATAGTGAAATGTTTCGTAGAAAACTAACTGCTCTCGATTATCACGATCCAAACGGATTTGACTGCTCAGGTAAGAGAATAAAAAATAAACAGAATGGAGCTTTGAGTGTCGTGTAGCTGGCTAACGTGTTCAGCAGCTCCTGTCACTGAACGACGAATTGCCGGACTAAAAATAGTCATTTCAGTTTAATTTACTCCCGTATGAGCGATGAGATATTCGCTACAAAATTCAATAATAGTCTAATATATCGCAGTTTTATTTGGCATAGCTATTTTTCAATATTTATGCATCACGTATTGTGTAGATATGGTAATTTGTAATTCAGCACTGTGCAGCCGAGCAGGCAATGTTTTAGTGAACCAAAAAATCCATTATTCAGCTGGGATAAATCATGACAAAATGACTCAGCAGCTCATTGAACCAGAGTTCAAGCTCTTAAATTATTATTTCTCCACGTTTTTTCATTCACTTTTCTTTTCTGCGAGCTGCCAGAGTCACCAACAGCTGTGATGTTTCCATCTGTTTACTGATCACAACTGTGCACCTGTGCTTCTCACCTGTGCTCAGATGAAACACAGTTCAGGAATTGCATCGTGTGGCTGGAGGACCAGAAGATTCGACATTACAAGATAGAAGACAGAGGCAACCTGAGGAACATCCCCAGCTCAGACTGGCCCAAAGCCTACCAGAAGGTGTGACTGCAGACAACTGAAGAAATCTGGCCTAGTTTCTGTGCTTTGATCTGCAGCTGACTTCATTTATGAGATGGGATGACATCATATGTTTGAGTTTCCTTTGCGCTTGTGCAGTACTTGCAGGATCTGAACTGTCCGTTTGGAGTTGAGGAGAAGCAGGAGGCTGTGGACTGGTTACTGGGCCTGGCTGTGCGCTACGAGTATGGAGACAATGGTACAAAGCTGTAACACACTCTATAAGACTAATTTCTAATTTATAGTGGTTACATGCAAGGGGACTCACTGCATGAAAAAGAAAAAGAAACAACGCTCAATTCAGGATTCAGTCGCACAGTTATTATTAACATAAATCAACTCAGTAGTGATTTTCTTTTTTTCCAATAAATGGAAACTTGTCAAAAACTTGTCTTCAAACAACATCAAAAAAAACATCCAAAACCAGTTCATGTCAAAGTCCAAAACAAAGCGCTCCTCAAGTGTTGCAAACTAAATAAACCATCAAAGGCTTTCCAAAAAAAAAAAGAAAATCATATCAAATCAAATATCAATCTTCACATGGTACCATGTGGGGAGAAAAGGCTTGGCCTCACAGGCGTCCAGCATAGGTTGAAGATCCTGGCATCCTGGAATGAAATGCTCCAAAAGAATAATTATCCAAACAGACATTAAAAAAAAAAAAAAAAAAAAAAGAGTTATTCAGACTTTTAGCTTATCTTTGGAAAAACTGTATTCAGTATTGGTGGCTGCAGAAAACAGTATCCATCCTTTCAGTATCTGGCGCACACTTCTGGCTCTTAGCACTTCCAGAATTTAGAATTTTGGGAGAGAGCCTCCACCACTGCCTCGTCAGTCCTGATACGCATTTTCTGGTAATTCATTTAATAAATAATTGACTCCTTTTCTTCTTCTTCTTACATTTATGTACAGATTTCTTTTCTCAGTTTACATTTCTGGCTGCTGGACTAATGTTTCTTTAAAAATCAGGATTATCTGAAACACAAGCCTCAGACAGAAAATATTGAGAACCACTTCTGTACCTACATGAGCATTTTTAACTGCAGTACCAGTGGTGACTGGTAGATGGAGGTATAACAACAGGAGTCATTTTAGGCATGCCAGCTCACCAATCCAGTAATAAAATAATAAAATAATTTAGATCAAAGTAAGTTCAGCCAGTCTGTCTGTAGATAAGTGCTTTAATTTGTTTTCTTATGAGTGTCTTTTGCACATCTCTCCTCAGTTGAAAAGTATAAGAACTGCCAGCCACTGGAGGCATCTGGTAACAGCGATAAAGCAGTGGACCCTCTCATAAACCTTGATAGTAAGACAACATTTTATTTCCTTTTTAATACCCCTGCCTGTTTTTGCATTCTGTTTCACCATCTCTTTCAGATCCTCATATGTATATACATATTTCAGGTAATTCTCCAGATTTTAAAGCAGGAGTCACAGCTCTGGCAAACATCCTCAAGATACAGCGACATGACGATTACCTGGTCATGCTAAAGGTGAGAGCGTGCCTGTGTGCTCTGCGTATGTGCTTTACGATGATTCCCATTGAACAGGCACTACTGGTTATTTATGATTCTAGTAAACCTATTTGAAATGAAAGCAGATTAACAAGCTTACTGTTTGTTTGTGTTCAGGAAGTTGATCAGCAATAGATGGTGTGTTTGCTTCTCAATAAAAGCCACAAAACTATTTAATCATTCGCAACACCAGCAGTTAGGGAAAAGAAAATGCATTCAAATCCAGGTTAAATGAAGCAGTTTGATAGATATTGCTAAGTTATTCGATTGAGTTATTTCTTCACTGATAAATTTGTCTGTGCTTTCATGTGGACCCAACAGGCCATTCGCATTCTGATCCAGGAGAGACTATCTCCAGAGGCCATCACTAAAGCCAGTCAGAACCGAGAGGTAAAATCAGTAAAAATGCTCTTCTCTGCTCTGTTCATCCAGTAACCCACTCTGACCAGTCTAGCTTTGCATAGTCGTTGGAACGGTATCGCTACATTTTGCTTAGGTGACAAAATAAACTTCCAGACAAGTTAAAAATGTCATTACATGTGACTTGTGCGTTTACCGTATAATATTAATAAAAAAATAGCATAAATACTCATTTTACATTGTTATTTCTCCACTACTAGTGAGGGTTTTGTCAGATTGGCTTATTGGATGAACAAAGAAGAATGTATACGTCTCATCAAACGCTGGAGTTAACGACAAAATATTGGCATATCCCTTTAAAGTTGGGCTTCATTCTCAGTCTTGTATATTTTCCTTTCCCCTCAGGGTGTCCCTGTTACTTTAGACAAGCACATCTTGGGTTTCGACACTGGAGGTCAGTGCTGCTTTTTCTGATCCTGATATGAAAGGATGTGCAGGATGTTTGTTTGGATTCCAGTCCTGCTGTCAGAAATCTCCTTCGAGCGCATCCTGAGTTGATTGTGAACGCCTGCTCTCCCCTCAGACGCCACTCTGAACGAAGCGGCACAGATCCTGCGCCTGCTGCACGTCGAGGAGCTGAGGGAGCTGCAGACGAAGATCAACGAGGCCATCGTCGCCGTTCAGGCCATCATAGCCGACCCCAAGACGGACCACAGGCTGGGCAAGGTCGGCAGATGAGAGGGAGGGTGAAGCGGGCCGCTGGAGGAAGCGAGGGAATGAACCACGGGAGTTTTCATTTTGATTTTCAGAGAGGAAAAAATAACTTTTTCTTTTTTTTTGGAGGGGGGGGGGATTGGAGGAGATATTTGACTGACAAATGAGTTAGCTGTTTTTTCCGTTTTTGCATGAATTAAGCAGAGTGGTCCAGCTTTCAGATGCTGGCGTGAGTTTTTTGTACAACTGGAAGAATAAGCTGATGCTGAAATCTAATGATAAAACTAATTTACTGCCGTCATCCCCTGTTATAAGATGAGCAGTTGAAGGCCATTTGTTTCTTCCAGGGTTTTTTTTTTCCCATTTTTTCTGCAGATGAAATAAACATTTATTTTGAGATGGTTTACTTTAATGTTTCATGGAACATTTATTTATAAAACCGAGGAGATTTATCACCGTCTGCATCCTTTGCGGTTTCCCTTTCTTGAAGAAAACAGTCCGTCAAGTATCAAATCACATTTTATTGTTATAAATATCACATCTCATTGACAGTAAAAAGATTTGAAATGTAGTAAAAAATATTTAGTTAAAAAAACAGACATAATGTTTCATTGTTTGTGAGATACAGATTAGTGCAGAGAAGTATAGCGGTGGACATTCTGAGTGGAAACAACAGGATATCAGTGTGAGCGTGGCAGTTGTTAATCCAGATGTTTTGTAACACTTGGGCACACATGAAAAGATGGTTTCATTGAGCCAAACTGGAAGCATGTTGAGGCCACCTGTCTCTTTGCAGCTTGTGTGTCTTTCTTGCCATCGTACCCCAAGATTAAGCAAAAATGTGATTTTCTGATCTGATACGACTGCAGAACAGTTAAATCAGGTATCTTCATTCCACTACTGGTGAGAGAACATGTAAATAAGGTTCCCAAAATGTCTCAACATCTGTTGATAATGAAACCAATCTGAATGTCAACGCTAAACTGGACAAATGATAAACCCTGATTGTCAGTTGTTATAGCAGAACATTGAAAAAACTTTGACTTTCACTAGGATATAGACTCCTTTTTTTTTTTTAATCCTTTCAAAAAAATTTTTTTTTGATTGTCTGAAGTGACTACCAAATAAAAAAAGAATTCCACTAAACAATCCTGTCCTAAACCTGAGCAGTTTAGATTAGATTATCCAGCTTCAGCATCTTTATCACTGTTTAGCATCCACTCAGAGGTGTGTGAAGCTGGAACAGGGATGTCAGAATACAGCCACACCCCCCAGGCAGGAAAGAGGTGGAGTCGAGTGTCTGACTCCGCCCACTAAAAAAACAGCTGCTTTAAAAAGGAAGTGAACTTTTAAAAAAAGAGGCTGCTGTTCTGCATCTCTGCTGCATTTTTGACCGAATCGCATTTCAGAGGCCTCGGGATATTGTATAAGTTTGTTTAAAAAAATTAAAAAAAAAGAGCAAAATGACTCACAAAATACAAAAATACAGTAGAAAAAAATGAGGTATAAAACAAATTTACAAAACATTTACTTTGGGTTATATCTTTGAGGTGAAGGTTTGGGGTCGGGGTTGTACATTTACTCTTGACGGCTGATCTTGACAACAGGAAACCATCTTGGTCCCCTCCTTTCCGGGGGGTCACTGGAGGGGGGGGGGGTCGTCCTGCCTTTTGACCAGAAATCGCTCCCAGAACTATAGCACCAAAGGACCCTGCATCTATTGGTCGGTCGTTAGTGGCTCCCTGTGAAACAAACAACCAAAAAAAAAAAGCCACTTCTTTACATCTGTGACATCTAATTTCCCAAAGGAAGCTTTAAGATCCCAGGTGGAAGTGAGAAGTCGGATTTCCCTTCCTGTGTGAATCCACATGTGACAGGATGAAAGCGTCCTAATGACAGAACAAATACGTGAAGCCCTACACTTAAGAGCTTGCGATCGCTGAGAATTTTCTCTTGAGAACACGTGTGTGTTCACATTTTCAACAATAACAGTTTTTAAGCCTCTTACAACCAACTCCCAAACCCTAAACAGGAGTGTTTCAGAGCTGTCATCAAGGTTACCATCACAACACGGCTCTTTGAAGCGCGTCAAGGGTTGCGTCATGCATTCGACGACGTGACGCTCAGCAGCGCATGTCAGGATTTCTAAAACCTACTTTGTGAGCAGATTTCTTTTTTTTTTTTTTGGCGGCGTGCAGATGTGCGTAGCTTTGGTTGCGAGCAACCGCCGGGGGTGCCACTTTAGAGATTATCATGTGTTCTGAAGGCTACGCTTTACTTTAAAGGTGTTTAACAAAAGGCTTTGAAAGCCATCTGCATCCATCAGCACATCAGACGTGACGAGCCCAAAACACAGGTAGAGGGTCGCAGACAGCTGTGTAATCATGGCTCCTTTGGTCTCATGAATGTATGTCCCGTCAACACGCACACATTTACGGGCGTGAGGTAGGGGGTCTAAGCAGCTGTGTGATTAGTGTTTTCTGGGTGCAGGATGATGGAACAGGCTGTAGTTACAACAAACAACAAAAACTGCACTTATGTCTCCGTGTGACGGTATCCTTACATCAACCGCTGGGGAGGTCAGTGCGTCTGCGGGAGGAAAATGTGTGGTCGCTTGGAGACCCCCCTCCCCCTCCCTCCCTGGTCACATCTCACCTGATAGACAGTGGGTGGTTGCTATAGCGATGCCGTAGAGGTGAGAGCGCTGGTCAGGCAGGTACTCATCGGTGAACTTACTGCTGTCTTTGTTCAATGCTATCACACCGTCCCTGCGAGGCAGAAGACAGGAAGAGGCGCTGATGAGTCTCGGCTCACCGATCAATATTGATCAATAATGGACTAATTAAGCTACCTCCTCCAGTCAGTGTAGTAGAAGTGGTTCCTGTAGTAGACCATGCTGAACGGGTAGTTGAGGCTGGAATGGATCACTCTACGGCCCGAACCGTTGGGAGAGATGCACTCTAAACGCTTTGTACCTGAGGACAAAAGGACAGATCAATAAAGTTTTGAAGCGGTTATCGTCTTTTCAAAATGTCCGATGTCATAGAAAGGAGCGAGGAGAGCAGGCAGGAGAACATTGGTTCACTGGTTTATGTCAAAAAAGTCACAGTTAAGCAAATGTTTGCAAAAGGATTTACCAGAAAAGTTTTAATTTTTTGTCAAAACTTGTGATTTTTGTTAAAAAAAAAAACAAAAAAAAAACAGTAACAGAAATGAGTGATTTTAGAATAAAAAGTTGAAATTGTATAATTTCAAATGCAAGAGTTCATATTGTAAATTTAAGCTAAAAAGTTGTCATTTTATTTTATTTATTGTTTTGCTTTTTATTATATCTATTTAGGCTAATTAAATGTATTTATCTTTTTCAAGGAACAACACAGCTGATTGAGGGAAAAAATAAAGAATAACCAGTCCTTTAATGGTAACCATGGTGATGATGCAGGATGAAATGGAGTTTGACGGCCCTGGAAAAGTAATTAAGCAAAGTAATCAAAATGAAAAGGGTAACTAATCAGAAACCAAGTATTAGTCAGAGTTTTAGCAGATCTCACATTTTGTTTCCCTCGTACAGAGATACATCGCGTTAATAATTAAATCTGTGATGGGTGGATGGTGCAATGATGCTCTGTGAAGATGTTATAAATCAAACCAAAGCTCCTGGGAAATGAAGGAGTAGTACCTGCGTCGCCCCAGCAGATTTGTCCGGAAGAAGAGTCGTACGTAAGAGCATTGGGCAACCCGATGCCATCAGACACCACCACTCTGCGATTCCGGCCGTCCACAGACGAACACTCGATCTTTGGAGCCTCTCTGTTCCAGTCTGTCCAGTACAGCGTCCTGCAGGGAGACGCGGGAAGGAAGCTTTTAGAATCCGACGTTCGTCACATTAACCACTTTTATTTACAGTCGGGGTGGTGTTGGTCGCTGATGGGATCTGGCTAATATAAGAAAACACGCACACGCAGATAGGGTAAAGAGCGCAGAGCTGCAGCTGTTGAGTTCATTGTCAGGTTAAACCTGCGCTCTCCAGGTCACGGTCCATCTGTTCACATCAGAGAGTATGGACCACATTTGGCTCCAGCTTTCCATTGTCTAACAAACACATCTTCCTTCCCCATAAATGAGGAAACAAACCATACCTCACTGTTTACAACACTGCAAAAATAAGACTAATAACCCCTGCAGTCGTCAGGAGACGTGAGAGCAGGCCGCTTATTACACTGTTTTATATCTGTATATGATGGCGTACGTGTGGCCCGTCCACTGGGAGCTCCAGGTAATACACACCACATGAGCAAAGACACACACACTCACACACACGCACACCACGTGCTTGTGAATTTACGAACGCTACGAGGAGGCAGATGTTTGCGTATGAGACATTTAGAGATGGGATGGACGTGATTTCGGTGCAGTCTACGCGGTGCTGAGGAGAACACGTGCGGTAATGATGGCGAGCGTCCCTGACTGAAGCAGTAATTACCCCTCAAACTTGGCTTTCCACCAGGAACACACACATTTTTGGCCTCAAGTCAGAAAATAAACTTGAAACTGTCAAAGTAATAATGTGAAACATGCACTGGGGGGGGGTTTAAGATCAAGGTTATTACTGCTGTGTTTAATGGTGCGTTTGAATCATCCATATTGATAAACACACACACTTTCATGCTTGATTATTCGATCAGCTGGAATGATGGAACGCAGATGTTTGTCCTGCTGAGCTGACCAACAACTGCGTTAATTGTGCGCAAGCGGCCGTGATTAATAGCGTCAGTAAACCCAGTTCAGTTTTCTTGGCTCTGCTTCGTGTAACACCCCACAGAGACGTCTGAAAGTCGCATATACGAAAGAATGATCAACCTCGTATTAATAACTCCAGCCCTCCTCCTGTGTTTAGGTTCCAGGCCAAGACTCCAGCCTAAACAAGTGTCTTTGATGAAAACAAGCTTTAAAAGCATCACTCAGCTCCGCTCGTTTATTAGGTCCAGGTTTGACTAACAACTTGTTTGATTTCATGGTTTCATGGACTGAGGGGCCATGTGTGTCCTACTCTGATAGAAAATCACCCCGGATGAGTCATTCTGTCTCAGCGGAGCGATTCGAGGATGTTCCACTTGACCAGGAAGAGCGTGTGTGGGCGCATGTTTGTTTGTTCCTCAGGGAGAGATTTGGACGTGTCTGCAAATCCAGAACCAAGAGTCTCAGTGTTGCAGAAGTGGCATTCAAGACCTGCCTTTCACCCAAAATGAGCTGAGATAAGCTCCAGCAGACCCCTGTCAGCCTAAATATGGATAATGGAGGGATGGATTGATGGATAAGCAACAAAGGAAGATCCAGTTTTTTACCCGGTGGATGAAACCGCGATGATCGCCCGGGGGTTGACCAAGTCTGTGTCGAACAGCGTCCGTCTCCCGCTGCCGTCCAAGTTGGAGCTCTCAATCACGTCAGGCGCCGAGTCGACCCAGAACATCAGCCGCCGCTGGACGTCCAGCGCTAAACCCTCTGGACTGACGAGATCTACGGCAGCGAGAGCACCGAGTTTTACCAACGTTCGTTGCAGGAAGAAACAAAAGCAAGCGTGCACTCTTACTTGCGTTGATGAGTATCTCAGGTTCTGCTCCAGATCTCACTGAAGCTCTGTTAATGGTTCTTGCAGACAAATCCGTCCAATAGACTTGATTTTCTTTGCAGTCGTAGGCCAGTCCAACCACGATGGAACCCTGGAGCGTTCAGAAATACCTGCAGCTTTTAGTCCCACACCACATCACAACCTGCTCTTGGACACATTAAGTCCACATGAGGTGAGTCGTCAGCATAAATGGAAACCTTTAACCCATTTGTGTAATATATAATGTCCATTTTACTGGTTGAAGAGATTTACAAAATGTAATTTCAAAGAACTTATTAAAAAAAAAACTATCAAAGGCAGCACAGCATGGCGTGACACACTCTGCAACTATCTTCTAAATGTTTGTCCACCACCCTTTTTACCATTAAGATCAAGCTTAAAAATGTTGTTTTTGATAATAACAGTCGAGGTTTGGCTCCGTTTTTTGAGCAGTTGTTGGTGCGGTTCTGGAGCCAGAGCAGAGGAACTCATCACGCCTCTTCCAACGTGATTTGAATTTCCCTTTTGGCGTGCTCTGAATTTCTGGGGCGCATCAAGCAACGTCCACAATTTAAATCACTGAAAAAGTTGTTCTTGCCTCCAAATCACTTCCACACTGAAGCAATTTTTCCTTCTGCTCTTTTGAATCAAGTACACTTGAGGCTCTATTATTTAGGCTATTTATTTATTTATTGCAAACAGCCAAAAAAGGTTCGACCGGCTGCTAGCTGAAGTGCCGTGACATTTCTCTGGCGACGTTAATGGGAGGAGAGAGTCTCCAGCAGCTGCTTGGTTTTCTTTGTTCGTTCCTTCTTGCTGGTTTCTTATCTACAAAGACAAGATTTAACGCTTGCGGTCACAGAGATCCTGCTCCTGGCCACCGGTTCTAGCACGTAGCCCAGCAGAGTTTTGGACCAGAGGAGCGACACTATTCCTGGTTCTGAACAAGTCATTTCTTCTGTTTAAAAACAAATAACTGCTTCTAAGTTGTGGCTTTGAACCAGCACTGGAACCACTTTGGTCATTTTAGTTGTGGAGTTATAGGCCTACCCTGCTGGGGGACCTCCCATAATGCACTGGGCATTTTCCTCACTTAGGTTTCTTCTGACTTTTTCTTTTTGTTCTTCACGACCCAATATAGTATCAAAATGAAGGATCAGTACAATTGACTCGTTTTATGAACTGGTACTATATTCATTATAATGAATTGAACTGAACTGAAATGCATTTCTTTTATAAATAGATTACACCTGGATCATTATTTTACTGTGCTGAACTCTGCAGCTGTGCTGAGATCATCTTCCACTTGATTTTTGTTTTTAAAAAGTGTGTCTGATTAAGGATGAGAGGAAATGTGGACGTTTGCTGTAATCGTGTGTGCATGCGTGCTCATCTCTTACGTGCAGAGTGAGCAGTGTTTTGGACCGGGCCGCGTCGAGCCTGGTCCCGTTCAGAGGCAGCGCTCCGATCTTCTGTCCCTGAGCGTACAGCAGCGTGACATCGGTGTTTGTGGGAGGAGTCACGTCCGGGCGAGGCAGCGGACGCACGGTGGGCGGGGCCACTGAGGAGATGCCTGCAACGGGATTAATGCCAGTTTTAGTTTTCTAGAAACCAAAAAATGTCGGACCTTTAATACATTTTAGATATATGTAAAACTCAAATATCATGACAGATCAGGCAAATAGTAATAAGAAAACAGTAATAGTAGCAAATATAAATATACAGTCACATACTGTAGTAGTTTGTGGATCAATCAGCTCACACTACATGAGAGGACCAATCTGCACATGCACTAAAACTCGTAAATATTGTGAATGAGCTCAGGATCAACGTGGCTGAGAAGAAACTGTCCATTTTAGTTCTTCTGGATTTACGTGCAACATTTACACCTAAAAAGCATAAACTGAATTGTGACGTTTCTCAGGCTTCAGACATGAATCCACTCAAAAGCCTTTATGACTGCATTTTAGATATCAAACTATGGATGAGCAGTTTTCTTCAGCTCTGTCAGGACAAAACGGGGAAATCGTCCTGAAGATCAGAGAGAGAGAAAATTAAAATATAGCCACAAGCCCGAGCGCTGAGTCCCAGAAATCAAGTAAAAAACCTCGAGTTTTGATTCCCAAGTCAAAACTGTTTTATCACCTAAAAGAAACTTCTCCAGGGTCTAACTGCTCCTCTCTCTCTCGTCCTTTTATACTCCAGTTTTAAAGTCTCAGCGCTGGCTACCTGTTTCCTTCAGGATTATTTTTATGATCCTTTCACTGATTTATAAAACTCTTCAAGGTTTTTGTCTGTCTTATCTGTCAGAGCTGCTTACGTTTTATGATCCTCCCCGGACTCTGGAGGATTTTTAATCATTCCCAGAGTGAGAACAAAGCCTCCTTTCACAATAACGGCCCACGTTTTGTAGCAGAATGATCTAAAGAAGACCTGAGAGCAGCTGACAGTCTCAACTCAAGCGCCATCTTTGTAATCCAACTTTTAATTGAGCTTTTACAGTTCTTCATAGTTATCATTAGTACTTTTACATTTCTATTCTTTTTCTACTTGTTTCCATTTATGATACACATTATTTAATTTATTTCACATTTTAATGATTCCTTTATCTGCTTAATTACCAATACCTTTATTTCTGAATGTATCTGTTTGTTTATTTGATTGTTTACTTGTGTTTTTTATATATTTCAATCATCACTCTTTCATTCCTGCTCTGTTATTAACATTACTGGTTTTGTGTATAGTGGTATTGATTGATCAAATTGCTAAATGAACCATGCATCTGGGTTAGACTTAGGGTTAATGACAGTTTCAGACATTTTTGAACATTTGAAAGTCAGGAATTGTAACATGTTGCCTTTAATTTTCATTTATCAGCTATCATAGCGGTGAGAATGATAAATCGGCCTCCTGATAAATCAGCTGGGCTCATTTTTGCTAAAATAACTAGAAAAAAAAAGGTAGTGATCACAGGTTACTCACATGCAGGTTTGACTACATCGTGGGATCGGGTACCAGGAACCTCTCGTCCATCCTGGTCTACACACCAACAGTAAGTGGTCTCGCCGTAACACTGGACTGGACTGGGATGAGACGGGAACATCAGAGAAAACGTTTTAAACTCACTTCAACCCCTAGAAACGACTCGCATCGATGTGCACCTCCAGCTTTGGGACGTACCTGAATTGTCCGTCCGGCTCGCACTGGGGCAAATACTGCTGTGGTCCCGGTTTCCCTCCGTAGTGATCTATCAAATTGGCCCTCCATCGCTCACACACGGACTCAGAGCGACCGTCTGGAGCCACAGGATCTAGGAGAAAGATAAAAAGCTTTCTTTAAACGTTTGCAAACTTATAATTCAGAGCCTCTTCTGTTGACATATATCTTTATTAAACTTAAAGTGTGTTGTCTAGTTTAAACTACCAGTCAAGGTGAGGTGCCTTGTTAATGGTGTTTGACTGTTTGTGTTTAAAGAGCCACACACACACATCTTACTTCAGTCAAAACTGTTTACCTCGTTAAAATCCTTTAACCCTCACTTTAAAGACAAGCTTTATAAAATAACCTGAAACCACTTAGGGCTTCTGTTAATGTTTACACTCGTCTTCCTCTGCATAAGTTTCTGATGTCGGATCCACTCGACGGAGAAGAGGATCAGGATGTGAAAAGAGAGGGTTACAAAGACAGAAAAATAAAACAATTCAACTGATTCAGCTTTTCCAGAACTTATTGCTGCAGCCACAGCTGGCCTGCTGCAACTCTGATGACTCATTTGGTTTCACTTCTAGCGACTGTTTGACCACAGGACCTGCTGGATTTAGTGGTCAGGAGGAAAAAAAAAAAAAAAATGGACTCACTTACCGTGTTGGCAGTGAGTTTTATAGCTTATGTGGGTTCACATAAATACAGACTGACTTTGAGCAGAGTTTAATGCGGCTGTCGCAAGAACAACTGAATTTATGGCAAGTGCAGATCTAGAATAAAAACTAAAGTTAGAAAACTTTAAAATAAATCCAGAAGCCCCACCACGAACTATTACTGAGAAACTCCCACTAACAACTGCAGAGCAAGGGAAGAAAAAGTCGATGGGATAGTGAAAAAGAACAAATAATGAGGTCGTTTTACAAAAAAAAAAAATCTATAAATGTCTACGCAGCAGAGTGCACACGTGGGTGTTTCTGTGCAGGACCTGCAGGGTGGGAATCGCACCGTGTTGTCACGGCGCCGGTGCGGGAGAGCGGCTCGACTTACACGAAGTGACCACTTCAGACGTTAGCAAGGTCGTAAATGGAATTTATAGAACGGCTTCACTGTGTGTTCAGGTGTGTGTGAGGCTAAAGAGGGTCAAAGTGACTCAGTGTGAGGGAAAGAAGACGTACAGTAGTGTCCCGATTTCTTGCCAAGAACACCCCAGCAAAAAAAAAAAAAGATGTTTCATTACGTAAAGTGGTGGGTGTGTTTGTTCTGTTTGTTAAGAAGTCAAATTTTTGTCACTAACTGTACACATACTGTATGGCTAAGTACCATAACATGGCATCTTTAAAGGGGCAGAATATCTGTAAAAGCTCACCTTTCTTCTCACCTGGTCTGTCACAGTCTACAGGTGTGGTGCCAGGTGGAGTCCTGGTTCCTGATCTCTCCTGTCCACTGTTGTCAACACACCAACAATGACCAGTGGAGCCATGGCACTACAGTAAAGGACAATAAAAAGTCATTAAGAAGAGACTTGAGGAAAAAACTAACAAAAAGCTCTGAAGGATGCAGAAAAAGGAAACTGTTATTTCACCTGCTGAGGTAGGTATTGTCCTTCTGCGTCACACTGAGGTATGAACACTCCTGCTATCGGATAACCCTCTGGACTGGTGGTCTTTGCACTGTCTCTGCGCTGCTCACATTGAGTTTTAGGGCTCTCTAGTTTAACACAAATGTTTGGAGACAAAGGACTTTTTAGCAGGAGGGTTTATTCTTTTCTATTAGTTTTTCTCTGCTTAAGCTGAATTTGATCAAAGACTAGAAAAGTCTCCCCACGCTGCTTTTAGTCCTCTTTTACAATCTTTACAGATCACACTCAACTGTCATTCCCTTCCTCTGACACCATTTATAGTTCAGTCTGTGCAGCGTCCACCGCTGCCCTAAAAATCCCACTCTCTTAAACATTTTTACTACAGCCAGGGCTCCAAACTCTCAACACCACCACCAAGAATAGTCCCATAGGATTCCCAGAAATGATGTTTAAGGCTTTTGCCCCTTTACTTTCACCTCTTTCCTCTTTCAGATGTCAAAAACAACACTGTAAGGCCAATGTAACAGGTCCATATGGTCTCACCGAGTCTATCACAGTCTTTAGGTTGTGTACCAGGTAGAGTTCTGGTTCCTGCTCTTTCCTGTCCATTCTTGTCAACGCACCAACAAAGTCCAATAGAACTGTGACACTAAAATAAAAATGAAGTGGTTTTAGTTATGGTGTACCTCTAAAACTCTTGTCAAAGTACTGAAAACGCCACTGATATTCTGTTCAAACCTGTCGTGGCATGTAGTGTCCGTCAGCATCACATTGGGGTACAAAAACTCCTGGTAGAGGAGGTCTCTCTGAGCTGGTCCTCTGTGCTCTTTCTCTGTGACGTTCGCAGCGAGTTCTTGAACGCTCTGGTTCATCTGCAAAACCGGTTTACAGGATGTGAAGTCTTACAGCCTGAGGTCGCCTTTACTTGTTCAGCTCAACTCAGTCACGTCATCCAGAAAGTTTAAGAAGTTTGAGCATAAGCCCGGGAAAGATAGTAACAAAAAACAGCCTCACCTGCTCTGTCACAGTCCACAGATGGAGTACCAGGTGGAGTCCTGGTTCCTGGTCTTTCTTGTCCCCTACTGTCCACACACCAGCAGTATCCAGTAGATCCATGACACTAGTGCAGTTACAAAAGATCATTTAAGTATGTTCAATGTCATTTTGCAAAATTACCATTTTTATAAAAAAGAGTCTCCACAGACACCAACCTGCTGTGGTTGATATTGTCCATTTTCATCACATTGTGGTACATAAGCTCCAAGGGCAGGAAGTCCATCTGGACTGCTGGTATGTACACTGTCTCTGTAGTGCTCACAGTGAGTCTTAGGACGCTGTGTTTCACCTGGATAAGAATGGGGCATACCTTAATTGGAAATATAGAAATATACCTCTGATTGATCAGCTTTATTGCTTAATATAAATTTATTTGATGTGGGACAAAAAAATTGACGAACCAGACCAAGTGCAATTCAGCTGACTTGTATTGAGTATAGAAAAGCAAGAGCTTAATGTCCCTCACACTGACTAGGGTCCCCGGCTGGACCTTCAGTCACGGGGTCCAGCCGGGCTCAACCCGAACAAGCAACATGGGTTCGCCCGGCTGTGGACTCACTACCTGCAGGAGGACGTGTTTTGGTCAATAGCTGAAGGACCTTGATATTCTGACCAGTAGCTGATGAAACAGGCTTTTGGGACATGGAATGTTGCCTCTCTAGCAAGGAACTGACTAGGTACTGACTAGATATAGTTGGGCTCACCTCAACACACAGCATGGGCTCTGGAACCAGAGGCGACAAGCTGGAGTGGGTATACCTATAACCCCCCACCTCAGAGCCTGTACACTGGGGTTTTCCCAAGTAGATGAGAGGGTAGCTTCCCTACACACTTGAGTCGGGGAATGGGCTCTGTCATCTGCACCTGTGTGCCAAATGACAGTTCAGAATACACAGTGTCCTTGGAGTCCCTTGGGTGTTCTGGAAAGTACTCCTCATGGGGTCTCCTTTAATTTGTTCAAGGACTTCAATGCTTAGGTGGGTAATGACAGTGTCACCTGGAGGGGCGTGATTGGAAGGAACGGCCTCTCTGATCTGAACCCAAGCAGTGTTCTGCTGTTGAACTTCTGTGCTAGTCACGGTTTGTCTACGATGAACACCATGTCCGAACAAGAGTGTCCATAAGTGCATGTGGCACAAGGACATTCTTGGCCGTAGTTCCATGATTGACTTGTATCATCAGCTCTGCGGCCATATGTTCTGGACACTCAGGTGAAGAGAGTAGCTGAGCTGTCAACTGATCACTACCTGGTGGTGAGTTGGATCAGATGGCGGGGAAGGATGCCGGTCAGATGTGGTAGACCCAAAGTTAGGGTTTGCTGGGAACGTCTGGCAGAGGAACCTGTCAGAAAGATCTTCAATATTCAATATTCTGCATCTCGAGCAAGGTGGGGGATATTAAATCTGAATGGGCCATGTTCCGCACCTCCATATCTGAGGTGGCTGATCAGAGCTGTGGCCGCAAGGACATTAGTGCCTGCCATTGTAACAATCCTTGAATCCAGTAGTGGACACCTCGGGTAAGAGATGCTGGAAGAAGGGTGAAGAAAGAGTCCTAAGAGTTCTATGTTTTTACTTCTTGCTCTCGACAAAGGCGGATGCTTTTCTCTTCTTTCAATCCTTCCCCATCTGCCCATCTGCCCTCTTTGTTTTGTACTGTCTCTATCTATCTATTTTGGAGACTCTCTCTGCAAACTCTCCAAATTTGAAACAAACATGGATCTGGTCAGTTGGTCTCTCAATGCAATTGACCAAATTTTCTCGACAAGAAGACTGGGCAAAGGAGAGCCTTCGTGCCCCAATGGAACGTTTCCTGCTGGATACACCATGGACTCCTGGGAGAAGTGAAGGGTGGTCTGCTTGGCAGTTCTTTACGTTGAGGATGTTGAGTCTAGATGTTGTTGTTGGATGTTTGGATTTATGGTTGTTGGGATTCTGCTTATTGGAGCTTGCAGCTACCTGATATATCGAAAGTTTCAGAAAATGTCAGCAGCAATTTGGGCCAAGCTGCCTGGCCTGTACGAGGGAAGATGTTGTGCTGTCGACACTCTGACTCATGCGGTAGGCAACCAAAACCATAAACTGGATGCGATTCTTGATCAAAATTGCAGGCTGACTGTGGTTCCTGAGCTCCTTTGCAAGATGGACGACAACTGGAAGAAGTTGTCAGCTTGGCTCAGCGAGGTTCGACCACAAAATTCGGCTCTGTGGAAGTTTTCGCCAGGAGGTGACCAGACACACTTTAAGGCAAACGGAAAATTACTGAAGTCAGCCTGAACCCAAACAATCACTGTTATCTGAATTGGCTCCCCTGATGCCGGCCTTGGAAGGCTGGCTATCTCAACTTCTCCTGGATGTTTTGCAGACAGATGCTCTTCCCCCTCCTTCCCATCACCCTCCACTCCTGAGGATCTACTCTGGATCAGAGCTCTCCCGAGGT
>JBAMYA010000012.1:5434873-5465410 GCA_037176975.1 Arrhamphus sclerolepis
AGGCTTTTATTCTTCTTGTTTTTTGTTATTATTATTATTATTATTATTATTATTATTATTATTATTATTATTATTATTATTATTTCATAAACCTTTTGTCTTTTACATTTGGAAATGTTGTACTATATGAAAGTCCTACTAAATAAATAAATACAATTTTTCTATTTGATTTGATATACCAGTATTCAACTTTCTTTTGCCTATTTTTTAAAAGCATTTTGTCTTTTACAGTCGGAAATATTGTACTAAATGAAAACTAAAAAAAAAAAAAAAAAATGAATGAAATGAATGACTATATTTGATTTGATATATTTAGTATTCTCTCTGTTTGATATCACCAGTACTCCTCAGTCACAAATAGATGTCAATTAACATCTTTTTGCCTTTTCTGTACTTTCAGCAAACATTTGCAATGCATTTGATAGTTTTACATTTAAATATGTGACACTTACCATCGAAGCAGATTGAGTATATCTCCATCGTACACGCTTGCGTATACAGATATTCACCACTGGAATACCCACAGTGGTAACGGGGTTTCTCATACCAGGGCATATACTCTTTCTCTCCGTCCTTGTAGAAATCTTTGCCCGTCATAGACCAATGGAAGTTCATGACGTCTCCCTTCATAAGCCCAAACCACACGGCATCGGTGTATTTGTCTTCAAAAAATTGAATGACATTTTTTATCGTGTCCATGTACTGAAATGTGGCCAGGTCAATGCAGTTCTTTCTGCAGTAGCTCTGCGCCTCCATCCAGGTTTTTGGGGTCAGGAACAGGACGTATTGGTATTGGGTGGTGCACAAGGACAGACAGCACAGTGCTGTGGGAGAACTTTCATCATCAGACCTGCGTTTTAATATGACTTTTTGTACTTCTTCACTGCAAAAACTACTAATTCTAGTCAAACTGTCTCATCCTTCGGGCAAAAAAAGAAAAAAACCCAAACAAATCTGCCAATGAAGAAAACTTTACCTGGGTAGAATTCTTAAAATTAGATATATTTCTGTTAAAATGAGAAAATAAAAATGCTTGACTAGATTCTTTTTCTATTTAGAAAAAATAAATGAATAAATAGGACACATTTTCATGAAACAAGGCTTTTTTCTTTTTAAAATTTTCTCAGAAATTAGTTTTTGCAGTGGTCATACTGGTTTTTCAAACAACAATTTCAAATAAAAGTGTGTTTGATGTTTCACTGACCTGTAAGAACAGTTAGATGTAGGATGATTTCCATGGCTGTAATGAGGTTCACAAAAAAACAAAACAAAACAAAAAACAAGGTGAAATCCACAGTTATTTAACAATACACTGCATGTCTATGTATTTTAAATCTCAGGTCCCCTTATAGGCTTAATGTTCAATCAGAGTTTCTTCATTAAGATTCAAACATAAAAAACAGCGACCAATTAACCACTGAGTTTATTATTGCCCTTTAAAAAAAAAAAAAAATGTATTGACAATAAAAATACTTTAGTGATTAACCTCAAAAATAAAACTATACAATCTTCAGAGCAGGTTCAGGTTAAACAGTTTCCTTCAAACAAAAGTAATCAGAGATCATTAAAACTTTTTATACAAAGGCAGTTACCTAATATTTGACGATTCTTATTTCATTTCTTTAAATTGTGACGTCTTTTCCCACAGGATCCGCCCGTTATAAACCGTTGCAACACTGACCCCTTTGTGACGAACAACTGGGATGTCTGAGAGCAAATGGCTGAGTCACGAAGGCAGATTAAGGATCATCTAATATTTGTCCTATTTACCTACTGCATCTGTTCAAGTGTGTCTTCCTGGATATGTAAAAGTTATGAAAATTAGGGTTAAGACAAATACAAACTTGGCTGTTGCTGTAAGGATCAGAATTTAGTTTGGTTTATCTGTTTGTGGTTGTTTTGTCAGGATCTGGGTTATTTTAGTTTTGGTGTTCTTGGTTCTTGTTGACATGTCTCTGACCCTGGCCAGGGTGACCATCTACCATGATTTGAAAAGGTGTAGGGATGAGTTGGTGGACTAGGAGGGCCAGCAGCTCCTTGATTGCAGCACTACCGCTCATTGTTCCAGTGGTGGTCCTGGACACACTCAGTTCTGTTCACCTGGTGGTCCTGGACATATCACGCTCTGTGCCGCTACCAGTGCACAGTCCCAGCTGTCTGAGGTGGTCAACGACGCACCCCATCCTGCTCCCGCTCCTGTTTCAGTGTCTTCTGTTCTGGCTCCTGTTCCCATCTCATTTGACCCTGTTCCTGATCCAGACTTGTTTTTGACGCATCACATCAGTCCTGGTTCATCATTCCGTGGTTCGTCAGTCCCTGGTTTATCTGTCCGTGGTTCACCAGTCCGTGGGTCGCCAGTCCTTAGTTCTTCAGTCCCTGGTTTGCCAGTCTCTGGTTCATCAGTCCCTGGTTCGTCAGTCTGGTTTCGTCTGGCCCTGCTACGCCAGTCCGTGGTTTGCCAGTCTCTGGTTAGTCAGTCTCTGGTTCGACAGTCTCTGGTTCGTCAGTCTCTGGTTTGTGAGTCCCTAGTTCATTTTTCCCTGGTTCATTAGTGCCTAGTTCATCAGTCTCTGGTTTATCAGTCTGGTTTGTCAGTCTCTGGTTCATCAGTCTCTGGTTTGCCGGTCCCTGGTTTGCCAGTCCCTGGTTCGTCAGTCTCTGGTTAGTCAGCCTCTGGTTAGTCAGTCTCTGGTTTGTCAGTCTCTGGTTAGTCAGCCTCTGGTTCATCAGTCCCTGGTTATTCAGTCTCTGGTTAGTCAGTCTCTGGTTCGACAGTCTCTTGTTCGTCAATCTTTGGTTTGTGAGTCCCTAGTTCATTTGTCCCTGGTTCATTAGTGCCTAGTTCATCAGTCTCTGGTTTATCAGTCTGGTTAGTCAGCCTCTGGTTCGTCAGTCTCTGGTTAGTCAGTCCCTGGTTCGTCAGTCTCTGGTTCGTCAGTCTCTGGTTAGTCAGCCTCTGGTTCATCAGTCCCTGGTTAGTCAGTCTCTGGTTAGTCAGTCTCTGGTTCATCAGTCTCTGGTTCGTCAGTCTCTGGTTAGTCAGTCCCTGATTCATCAGCCTCTGGTTAGTCAGTCTCTGGTTTGTCAGCCTCTGGTTACTCAGCCTCTGGTTCATCAGTCCCTGGTTCGTCAGTCTCTGGTTCATCAGTCCCTGGTTCGTCGGTCTCTGGTTCGTCAGTCCCTGGTTTGTCAGTCTCTGGTTCGTCAGTCCCTGGTTCGTCAATCCCTGGTTCGTCAATCCCTGGTTCGTCAATCCCTGGTTCGTCAATCCCTGGTTCGTCAATCCCTGTCACATCAGCTCCAACTCTTGTTCCACTCTCTTCAGTTCCAGTTCCTGCTCCTGTCTCAGTCTTGTCTCTTTAACCCATGCTCCAGACCCAGCCTCTTCTTCCCCAGCTCCTGGTTCATCGGTTCCTGCTACACTGTTGTTAAGATTTCATCAAATGTTTTAAATGTTTTTGTAAAGATTCTATATTTCAACTACATGAATGATTATTCTTAGGGTAGCCCCACATCCTCTTTTTCTCAAAGCCCTGATAGTTTACAACTTTTAAGGTCTGTTTTTAAGAAATATGGGATTTCTTTTCATTGTTACGCGGATGACACACAAATTTATGTCCCCCTTAAGAAAACAAACTCCTCCTCCTGTTTTTATGTTTGGAGGACATGAAAGCCTGGATGGCCCTAAACTTTTTAAAACTAAATGAAGAAAAGACAGAGGTGATGATTTTTGGAAATTCCATGGGAGCTCAACTGATTGATGTTGGCTCCTTGGACCAGCACATCAAGCCTATTATTACAAATTTAGGGGTTAAAATGGGTGCTAGACTTAAGTTAGAGACCCACATAACAGTTTTTTCCACTTAAGGCAGCTGGAGAAAGTAAAACCTACTCTCTCACGTCAGCATTTTTGAAACAGTAATCCACGCCTTTGTAACCACCTGGCTGGATTACTGTAATGCTCTTTATAAAGGAGTCAGTGATTCGTGCATCTCCAGCTTCAGAGGGTACAAAATGCTGCTACACGTCTTCTAACAGGTGCTCGTAAATTTGAGCACATTCCTCCCATTTCTCTTAACTGGCTGCCGGTACATTTTAGGATTCATTTTAAGATTCTTTTATTTGCTTTTGAAGCTCTTAATGACCTTGACCCGCCTTACCTGTCCGAGCTGCTGCGTCCCTACACGCCCTCCCGTCCCCTCAGGTCAGCTGACCAGTTTCTACTGAGGGTGCCAACGACAAAGCACAAGCTCAGAAGGGACCGAGCTTCTTCTGTAGCAGCTGTGGAATGACCTTCCTTTAAACATTAGACACGCCCCCTCACTTTCTGATTTTAAATCCCTTCTTAAGACCCGTCTCTTTTCTTTAGCCTTCGACACAGTCTGAGATGTTGGCTCTGTTGGATATTATTTTGATTATTTTACTGTTTTATTTTCCATTTCGCTTGTTCCTTTTATGTGGGTGTATAAAGTGCTCTATAAATAAAACTGGTATGGTATGGCTAGTCCCATAGGGCTCTATGTTTAGCCCTCTGTACTTCACGATTATAAACAAGCCCAGAACATAATCATCCAGTTTGTCCATAACCTACGTAAGTAACTGAGAGGAGTGAACCTGATAACATCTGCTGTCGTTTTACAGATGTTCAGATGAAATGGTGTGTTTCATAAGCTGCATTGTGGCTGCAAACAGCTCTCCAGAGAGTAAAGAATCAGCCTGAGGAATCATAAACACACGTCTACCCTTTATCTATCTGATGTATGCCAAGTCCGCTGCCTTGCTGAGCCACAAAAATGATCTATGCAGCCCTCTGGGAGACGCTATAGAGACTCAGACCTCCAGACTGACTGCTGAACCACCGTCATGCATGCGCGAGACGGAAACTTTACAATACCACAGTTATGTATATACTGACACTGATAGTCATGTTATAAAGCTTCTTTTATTCTTCTATTACATTTTCAGCCGCTAGAGACCAACACATTCCCCTGCCCCCTTTGTTCTTTGGAAGATTGTTTCTATGTTTATTACTCAGACATCTGATGTGCACTCTATGGGTATAATCTATCTACGAATAATAATTATGACCAATGTATCATAGAATAATGCAAACACACCCACAGATTACAGCCAAGCACTTCACTGGCACAACAAACTGGAGTTACAATGTTCAACTGGGTAATTCCCAACTCAACTTTCTCTTCTCTCTTATTTTCTCTATTACTGCCCATTTTTCTGGTTTAACCTGTAAAGTCCTTTGAATTCCATTCAATTTCTTTAAAAGTTAGAAAATAAAGTTAAACTGACTGATTGATAGCTGGAATGCTAATTTAGCCATGCTAAATCACATTCATTTATGCTAACAACAGTGGAAATAAGAAAAGCCAGCGGTTCAAATGAACATGTAATAGTTAAAGTTTTCTTATTTTAAAGCCGCTCCTCTTCCATGGTCTCTGTGAGCATCTCACTCTGCTGACAACTACTTTCACTGGAAATTAACAAGCTCAAGTCTGCATGAAAAGTCGTTAATCTCTCTTCCTTCTCTCCATCTATCCGTGCACATACACAGTAATTATTTTCATTCACTTCTTTTCCTTAACAGGGTCTTAAAAGTCACTAAATCTTGCGACAAAGTCATTTGGGAGCTCCGGGTTGGAGAACTGCTCTAAGCAGAAATGCACATTTGATTGGCTGGTAGCGTCACGTGGGGCGATGCGCCAGCTAGAAGCTTAGAAGAGCTGTGCCTTCACGTTAATTAGTGTTAATTAATGTTGCCCAGAAGACAAGGTGACAACAGAAATAATTTTCCAGGACATTTGACCTTTTTTTTTCTCCTCATTTTCTATGTTTTCCATGACTGGAACAATTGCTCAATTATTTTCCAGGTTTTCTATTACTTATATTTCTATTACTGGTTAGGTGAGGGAAACTATAACTAAGCACAAAAAGAAAGAAATAGTGTGCCAGATCTTCTCTAACAATGCCAAACAGCCTCCTTGGTGTTGTTCTATTAAACACAATTTTCTTACTTTTTGTGCTTCTTTTTATAATCAAGCTTTTAAATCCATATTGCTGGTCTCTGGTTTCTGTGAAGAGAAGGTACGGACAGTTCTGGGTAGCATCAATAAATTTCAGTCCTGTGGTTTATACAGATGGAGATGAGTCATGATCTGCAAGATCAAGACTTAACGGCTTCAGATAATTGATCTGAAGGATCAGGATTAGCATTAACATGCTAGTTCATTGTCCGTACGTTTTGTCCCTGATTATGGAGGACTGGTGGTGCTGGCGCTGCTACCACTAAACTAAATCTGCATTACTTGTTCTGCTCCTATTTATAACTCCTGCACATAAATAAAACTCAAACAAAACTCTCTTTTTTAAGCATGAAAATAATTTATTCAAACGGCTTGCGGAGAAAGCTCTCCGTGAAACCAAAGAGAGCGGGCCTCTTTGATTTCACGCTCACATATTTTAAAGTTCTGGCTTCACTCATGTTCCTGCTTTTGGTGCAAATTCGCTCCACTTCGAATGCTCAGATTTTCCCTTTTTACTTCCAAATCTGTGAAACAAATGAGCCCACAGAGAGCCAGAAATGCCGCCTACACGACCGTTTATTTCACGCCTGTAACGACACTCTTACTTCCATTTTCATTTTGAGCACGTCTACTGGAAAGTAAAAACAAAACAGTAAGATTTAAAAGTGGCGTGACGAAAACAATGTGACTTTCCTAAATTGTGAAATAAGAAACAAGCTGATGTAATCTTAATTTTTTGCAGGAACTGTTTAGATCCAGTTAATCTCAGAGAGATATTTGTTAATGAAAGAGTGAATCCGATCTGATCCGAGCATATTTTCACACATTTTCACACACGGAAGGAGTTTCAGTGCCTTTAACTTTTTCTTTTTTTATATGTTAGTTCTTTTTTTTGCAAGATCTTGTGGCCTTTATTGGTAGGACTCAAGTCAAGCCAACTTTATTTTTAAAAGCACTTTCAAAACAGCAGTCGCTGACCAAAGTGCTGAACATCTCACACCTGGGAGTCAAGCGAAAGGGGATTTCGGAAAGCTATTACCCAGAATTCTCTGCATCTCACCTGCCGGTGACTCGGTCCTGTCCTCCACCCTCTGCAGCCACTGCAGCACCGAAGAGGCCACGATGAGAGCCGCGGGGGGGTACTGATAGATTTCACCTCCGGAGGGTAAATGTGTGAGTACCAGTGCAGGAAGTGGGGGCATGTACCCCAGGTATGACCCCAGGACAGACATACCAGCCGGGGTGCGCCCACTGCAACACATTCAATGAAAACATTGACTTATCATTTCTTAATAAAATAAGGAGAGTATGAAGTGCTGATGAGACTTCTGAGCGTACAGGTGGATCCAGCAGGCCAGGTATCGCTCCATCCTCTTCCCTCCCAACTCCACCACTCGTCTCATCTCCCCCACCAGCGCCTGGTTCTGCCTCCGCCCGATCTCATCCTCTTCCTCCCCCACAAAGAGGAGGAGGAGGGCTTTACCCAGCGAGAGGAAGGACGGCAGATTTTCCACAGTCAGCTCAGGCTGGAGACAAAAAGACGCCGACACAATCACCTAAAACTGCAATCGTAAACCAGAGAAGCTGCAGATCAGCTGTGAATTCTGTCTCACAGCCAACTTTCCTTCTTAGTGATTTAAGGCACTCTGTTTTTGGTTTCCATGGTGACCTAAAGTGCAACTTTCCACCTGTTTCAGGCTGAAAAATGCCCTGGAGGTTTGTATTTGGAGGCTCGTGGCAAAAAAAAGGACTTATGGAAAAAGGACACATTTTTCTTAGTTTGGATGAAAAGTCGAAGTCTGTCTTTTTTTAAAATTCTGTTAAATGTCAGTTATGCTCTACTATCAGTCATTTATTTGGGAATTTCTGCCAATAAATGGTTGAATTTTTCTGGCAAACAGTACAAAACACAATCAAAACAAGTCAATCTTCTCAGTCTCTTAGTCCAGTGGTCTTCAACCCTGGTCCTCAGGGCCGACTGTCCTGCAGGTTTTAGATGTTTCCCTGCTCAAACACAGCTGGCTGTAATCAGTGGGTCATTGACAGACTGGTATAGACCTTCAAGGCAAGCTGATAGCCATCCAATCAGGTGTGAAGAGGCAGAGAAACATCTAACACATGCGGGACAGTGGGCCCTGAGGACCAGGGTTGAAGACCACCGTCTTAGTCAGCTGCCATGGCATTAAACTTGCTTGCAGACAGAAGCAGCAACTGCTCTACCAACAGAGGCCAAAAAGTATGAAAGAAAAAAGGATGGAGGTTGAACTATCCTGGAAAAATAGCAACAGCGAGAGTTCATGCAGGCCGGCAAGCTGCTGCAGTTTAACTATTTATCGTCACTGTGCCAGGAAATAGTCTGGACCCAAATTCATCCAAGTAGAACCACAAACCAAATGAAGAGCCGAACTTGAGCCGCTGAGGCAGATCGCTGTCACATCAGTTCCCGACACTGTTTACGAGAGCGAATGTAAACTCAGATGCATCACGTTACTCTGAGCTCAGATGTATAGAGAAAAACATACTTAAAGCCTGCCAAAGTACATATGGAGCTTGTTATCTGGGACAAAAACTGTTGGCAACCCCATCTCGGCTTCAGGAAGCTGCCAAGAAGTTTCATGTACAACATTTTTTTTCAGAGCTATTTCATTTCCAGACATTGAAGTGAAAATAGGAAGTAAACCTGAGCTCAGCCACTCTGAGGTTTTAAAATTCAGCATATTTGTGCTCATTCACAACAACGCGACTGCAGTCCAGCGGTTTCATTTAATGAAGAGAAACTAGTTATTAAAGCTTTTAGTTAAACGTGATTGCAAAACGCCGAAAAACGAAATGCAAACCCACACATACCAATGGGTTGAGCAACGCGTTGCTGATGTGTGTGAGCAGCTCTTTTGCAGGAGAGGACACGGGCAGCGCGGTGGGACGGGCGTGAGTCCTCCAAGATGGAAACATCAGCACGGCAGGAGGCTCCACGCCGTGCTCTGCAGCCCTGCGCAACAAACACACGATTACTGCACAAACACGTGGAGATTTTTAATCAGGTGTCAATGCATCAAACTGTTTTTGAAAGTTCTTTCAACTCAAAAGGTGCCTCTTTTCTGAAAGTCACGGCTCTGTCAAAGCTAATGCTAGTTGGTCTGTTAAAGATCAGTGTGCTCTTCATAGAAAAATATTCCAGTTTTAATAGTTGATTATATTTGCAGTGATTTATGAGGATAAATAAATTAAACAACATTAAAATGATTGCTCGTGAATCTTAATCGATGTAACTTCTTCAGGTATTCGTGTTATTGATTTTGAGCTGGTACCACGTCTCTGCCGGTCCGTCAGTCAGCAGTCCACTCAGAACTTCTCCTCTCAGCGACATTGCTGCTTCAGTAAACACTGACACACCTGGACAGGTAGGAAAACCCCAGAAAAAAAGACATCTTTTTAAAAAATAAAGATGTGATGTCTTAAAAGCAGGGGTTATTCTTCACTGTTTATTTTGGGGAAAAGAATGAAACGTTACAGTGCCTGTATGTCTGTGTGTCTTAAACAGTCCCAGGACTCTGTCGAGCTTGTAGTTTGTTAGCTCGGGGTGAGGTGCTTCCTGCAGGAATGATGTCACTTCCTCTTGGGAGGACAGTGCCACGGGAGAGGCCGCGCGGCTCCTGGTGAAGGGGAGACAGACGGACAAATGGGATCATGTAGGGTAAGATTAAACATAAAAATAAATAAATTATCATCCGCTGTTGTCCGTGGAAATCCCTCCACAACATTGTCGGGAATCCTGCAAACAAATAAACGAGATGCCCGTCTTGCTTTTTAAACCCACGATACGGGTTTAAGAGGCTTATCTGAGCCTCAGTTTGATCACTGGACGGAAAAGCTCTGCCTGTAGAAAATCTCCCGGCTTACAGAAAGCATGAGAGCGCATCGGTAAAGGTAAAACCTGACAAGAAAACATCTCCCAATATGGATTCATTCTGTCCAGATGTTTGGGGGGGGGGGCAGAAAAAAAATCCACCGAGTACTTGAGCACAAACATGGTTCCAATGTAGCAGAAGCAGAGGCATTTATTTCCAAAGCATCTGTCCAAACAACGAAAATGTTGTTTTTTTGGGTTTTTTTGGAGCAGTTGGATAAAAATAATAAAACAAGAGGGATTTCTAATAGTTTCATGCTTTATTTCTTTCCTGCTGATGCAGCCATCCTTCTTTTACTCTGTACTGGAGTTGGATGTCGTCTTAAAGCAGCAGAACGACGTCCAATATAAACATCCTGAAATTCTGCATCACAGATGGAGACTTTTTAACCGAAGCACCAAGATAACATCTCTGAATTCGATGCACACTGAAACACTCCACTCTTAAAACACGACACAACACGCTCCAGGTTCGATGGTTAGAAATGCTGACATTTGAATTAAAAATATTGTGAAAACTGACTCAGTTTTTAGCCGCGTCAGTGATTTTTTTATTTAAATGTTACATGAAGGTGTCTTCATCATTTGATGGAGAAGCTCCTATTCAGTTCTTGTTAAGGAGATGGAGTGTTTCCAAATGTTTAACTGCACATACAACGTCTGAATTTTACAATGTGGTTGAAAGTGCAAGATTTCAAAAAGATGATGAGTGGATTCGATGGATCTTGTGAGGAACTCCACTGATTATGTTGATATTCAGAAGAATAATAACATAAAATCTGCTTTTTTTTCTTCTTCAAAAACAAAAATCATTTCAAGGATACATTCATGTTTCCTCACATCATGATGAAGCGATGTAGCGCCTCACTACCCAGCATTCCTCTGTAGTGCTGGGCTGGCTCTTGGGGGCGGAGCAGCAGCACGCTGGGAAAGGCGGTGATTGGCTGGAAGGGGACAGCTTTGCCCGGCTGCGCGGCGCAGAGGTCGGTCCACTCTCCACAATCGACCGCGCTCATCTGAATACCGTCAACGTTGGAATCTTGGGAGATAATTTAAACAGCCACATAAAAAAAGGCTGATGTCTTACAGATGACGATCAAATTTAAACAATGTCGCTCTGGATCATGCATCTGCTTGCCCTGCAACAATAAGTACATAACTGCTATTCCCGTTTTTCCCACAACAAACCTCTTTTCTCAAGACGTTTTCCTGTTTACTTTGGTCCATGTCAGCCATGTCAAAGCCTTGAGGAATTTACGCTGGAGCCTGACATGTTTTTAAATAATCTTAACGGCCACAGGGGGAAAAAAAAAAAAAAAAAATCTGACATAGAAACAAAAATGAGACGGAACAACAAGGCTTTCAGTATAAATGTGAACAGGCATTGTTCTGCCATGTGCTTTGGAGGTGTGGCTTCTTCTTACTCTTACTGTTTTTTCCAACATAACCTGCCTTTAATGTCTGCTTCCAAAAGAATCACATTTCTAATTTTGAGCGTTGTCACTTTGAGGCATCTTTACCTTAAAACGCATCATAACTATACACTACTTCCTGCTTTTGTCTCGGATTTCTTCTAACTGTAGTTGCAATAAAACACCATAAATATGAACTCCATTTAGGTATTTTTTCCTGTAGAGTAGTGAAGCTCCTCTTCATTTATGTATTTAAAGGGATGAAGTGCAGTTATAACAAGTTCTCATGAGTACGCAGTGTTTTCCTGAAGTAAACAGCAGACAGCTGCAGCGCTGTCAGTTTCTGCTCTCCTGTTTACCTGCAAGTCTGTCTGCAACTTCAATGAAGGAGCTGAGGAAAGCCATTGAAACAGCATCCCCTGGTGGCGAGAATAGAAACAGCACTCAATGAAAGCCTGATGTTCAACTCAAGTTGCTTTTCCAATATTTTTTTTTTTGAGTAAACTGATAAATAAATAAATATTCCCACTGACAACCACCAAGTAAAAAGTGGGGCTTACATTTGAGGTAAAAGAGCACCACTGTGAGGCTGCTGTCCGCAACTGCAGAGTGGAAGTTGTCAGAGGTTAGTTGGGTAATTGAGTCCACGTCCACAGCGTTGCCTCGGTTTTCGAACACAGACGCAGCCACTTCATCATCGAGCTTGCCTGGAAACATGAACAAAAAACACACATAAAACACTGATGTAAACTTTATCTATTCTCACTAATGTTTGACCTCACTATTTTTCTTTTTTTCTCACCAAATTGTAAATCCTCATCCTCTTTTTCATCCTCCTCCTCTTCATCTTCTTCTTTCTCTTGATTTGTGAAGAGCTCCAGCACCTCATCAAGGCCGTGTACGGTCAAATATTTCACCTCAGAGCTCTGGAAGTTTAAAAAAGACAAACAAACATAAAATCTAATAAGAGTGACGAGTAATCTCATGTTACAGGTATGCACGGACACGTCGTACCTTCTCAGGCAGCCGGTAGGCAGCGTTATATTCCTGAGGGGTTTTCACTGCACGACTCTGCCTGTTCACACAAAAGCATGATTTCATAATAAAATCTTGCAAATGATTAAATGAAGCAAGGCGTATTTCTTTCTTTTCTTTCAAAAGTGTAAAAAGTTCTAAAAAAAAAAATCAATAATATCCATAGTTAGTGCAACTAGAACCTGGATGTGAAAACAGTCAATGACTTTCAACTCTGCACTGGCTTGACCTTCGATCTTTATTTATTTATTAAATGCAGGAATATGCAAACAATACGTGTCTGGCTGTGCAATAAACGTGACTATTTAAATGTCCAAATATTCCCAGAAGGAATATGCATCTGTGTACCAAAGAGTCTGATCTTCTGCATGCTATTTTACAGAGGTCTGTGAAAGCGTGCACATGCATGCTGCTAATGGTTTTTGCCCTGATCTGAATTCTCCAGAGGCCAGACTGCTTTATAAATCTCGGCCTTTATGATCCTACAATGCGGAGCCATAGGCATTTTATAGAAATATGGCTTTATAGCTCATGCTCCTCTGTAAAATGTGCCCGTAAAAGAACAAATGATTTATCCACAAGGCGCTTGATGACATGATAGGACAAGGACAACCTCTAGGGTGACTAGGGTGACTGTGATATTTAATAACCACACCAGAGACTATCTGCGTTTGTATGTTTAACTCATATGTGAAACTGTAGCTTTTGCACACCTGTGGACAAGCAGCAGCAGAGCGACGCCACGGAGCCTCCAGGCCAGAGTGGTGGCCGTGTCCAGGTCTAGGTGCTCGGTAGCAGGATGAGAAAAGAGGAAGACCTGGGGGGTCAGCTGGTAGGGGAACTGGGGGGGCGGGACTGACGAAGGGTCAACGTACACTTCAGACTGGCGAGGAGACACGTACAAATGCATATATAGAAATTATCATGATATGGAGGAGGAATTGAAGTGTAGATCCAGCAGAGACAGGCCTGCAGGTGTTCACAGCTTCAGCGTTATACATATATATATATATAGATATATATATATATATATCTATATATATATGTATCTGTACTGCAGCTGTAGATGATGATCCTGCTCACCACCAGAGGCGCCTCCATCAGCTGCAGGAAGGCGTGGAGGTTTAAGGTGGCGAGGGCCTTCCTCATGGGGGTCAAAGGACAGCGGTCAGAGGTCACGGGGGTCATGAAAGCACTGTGGACTCTGCAGTGAAGGAACCACACTCGAGACGACAGAGATGATTCGTTCACTCTGCAACAAAGATGTCGAGGTACCGTTTATTAAACCGACAGAAAAAAACAAAACAAATTTCATTTGTAAGATGACAGCATCAAATCTAAATATACCATGCTTTGTTCTTTGGTTGGTGGAGGGTGAATTTGGTGCTCGGAATTAGGTGAAAGATTGAAAAATAGATGCGTTATTTCTGACAGATGTGTATAATATCACTAAAGGAACGTCAAGCACTGCAACACGAAGCTACATTTGCAGAAACACTGAGCGGGTGTGCATGATCCACGCAAGGAAAAGCAAAAGAAAAAGACAAGAACTTACCCTAAATGCTTCAGCACCGGACCTCCAGTTATGAGGATAAACTGATATTTGGATCCGTAGACGTATGCCGTCTCCATCATCGATCTGTGCTCTGAATCAGTGAAATATCACTGATGTTAGTTTTATTCAGTTAAGTGAGTCTGTCAGACATCAGGAGGGATAAAAACTGCCCAAAAAAGACTCTTTCCATAAGACTTTCCCTGCCTCCATCCTTCCTCCATGCTTACCTTGTGTTCCCAGACTGCGGACGTACCCGAGGACGATATCCTTCTTCCCTCTGGCTGCCTTCTCCATTGCCAGGAGGTCAGCGTCCGTGTGGACATATTTGACTTCTTCACGCAGAATGGCACTGGAACAGAAAGTGACCAAACCTTGCAGTTGTTTTCATTCATCATACCAATAAATGAACAAGTCTACTGTTTAATCAATAGCAGCCTTCTCCAAATCTAAACCCACAAGTCCAAATCAGAGAGATTTCCTGGTTTACAGAGCACATGAGAGCTCTGGGAGTCGTTTACTCACAACAGGACTTCAGAGACGATGGAGTTGACGTCAAAGACAGTGTCCAAATCAAAACTCAAGAACTCTTTGCCGCCTCTGCCAGCACGAAGACAAAGCACACATACAAAGTAAATTTTTGTCAAAAACTCTCAAATTTCACAACAATCGTGACCTTAATCATAAATTTGAGACATCTGTACTAAAATCACTTTTTTCCCCTTGTAAATCACTTCTTTTTTTGTTTTCTATTTGTTTAAAAAAAAAAAGGAAATTTTGATCAGGACCAAGACCTTTCTTCAGCAACCAAGAATTTTTATCATTCAATCACAAATGTTAACAAATTGTGACTTGTTTTCCTTCCTAAAATCACAACTTCTTTTATTTACAAAAAAAAAAAAAAAAAAGAGTTAATTTTACAAAAATCATTTGTTTCGACAAAATCTGTAAAATCTTTTGCAAATGTTCACCTCATCACATTTTCCTGGCTTTGTCATGTACATGCCACAAATGATAAAAATGATTCTAAAGGCAAAAGTGGGTTTAATCTCATGCTAGCAATGCGTACCAGTATGTCCCATGAGCGTCTTCAACAGGAATAAATCATCATAAACACTCTGAATTAAGAGTTTCTCTGAGGATGTGACCAACAGAGGCAGAAAACGTCAGTTTTTCATCCTCTCGGCTCATTTTCTGACCAACCCCAGATGAAAACTTTCCATTCTCTCAACCTACCTGAACAGAAAAGCTGTGCGCCGTACTGTTTCCTCTGTGCAGTATTTCTGAACCAGCTCCTCCTTACAGCTGACCTAAAAAAAAAAAAAAAAAGCGAAAAATGTATTTCAATAAAATTCTTTGGGGATTTTTGTGAAACGGCAGCGAGGGGACGACAGTTACCTTGCCAACCAGTACTCCGTAATCCTGCAATGCTTCAGCAGACTTTTCTAACTCCTCCAGGAACAGAGAGACGGTTGGAGACGCTGCAAACAGAAGAGATGAACGCTTTTACTCTTGGTCAATTCACAACTTTGCTGTCAATCATTAAAACACTTGAATCAGTAAGCAAATAGCTCATTCTTACTTAAACGTATAAAAAAAATGTCATGTACGTCCATTATTTGATTAGAAACCGCCGCTGGTTGGGTAGCGAGGAAGAGATTAGAGAAGGACCAATGCCCTCACATGAGGACTGCAACTTTCTCCACATGATGTGATAACATTGTGATGGCGATGACTGGTAATACTGGGGAATTTAGCTTAAACTAAAAGGACAAACGTGCACTTTTTCCCCCAAGCTGGCAGTTTGTGACTGGTGCAAATCAAAAACAAATGGGAATAGCGTTTGACAGCTAATTAGGTTGTTTGGCAACAGGTCAGTAACATAACTGGGCATAAACGGAGAATTTCAAAACTGATGAATAATAGTAGAAGACATAATAATTTAAGTAAAATACTTGTGTCTTGAATCCATCTGTCATGCTGAAAAACATTTACGTTGTACCCATCACTTTTGGTTTGATTACTAATTGCAGCAAACTGACGCAATCTCAGCATAGAAGCATTGTTCTTTCTTTTTTCTTCAACAAATTCACAAATAAATCAAGGTGCACTTTTTGGCACAGGAAAAACCCTCCACATCTCAAACCATATGTTCTGAAAGCTAAAGCCCAAACTCTCTTGTGTGTGAGAATCCTACCGTGATGATCAAAATAAATAAACATCATCTTTCCTGAATGCAATCTTTCATAAAAGTCTGTAGCTGTGTATTCGATCTGGCTGGCCTTTCCTGAGCATCCACCTGGCCTCATCCACAGCAGGAAGAGGGCAACAGTCACCCACATCCTGAAGGATGCTGTGTTGGGCTCTGTGGAAAGAGAAAAGGAGTGATCTTTTATGGGAAAGAAAAATGGAAAAGGTGCTTTTGGCATCAATGAATAAACAGCAGAAAGGAACAGTGTGATCATTTTAAGACATAATTTTAGATATATTTATTTACATGCGCTTCAAATAAGCTGAGTATTCTGTCCATCTAGATTTGCTTCATGTTTATTTTCATGCTTATCTATCGTCATTACAAAGCACTAATCTCAGCTTCAGTTTACACAAAACAGGTTGGAGTGCTGCTTAAAGAATGTCCAACACAAACCAGAGAAATGTGACTAGCTACGCTGTGATTTAGACTATGATATTAGTGTAGGAAGGAAGTTATATTCGTCTAATAAAGGGTCAGTAAGTGAGAGAAAACCATGGCAACGGACTGTTACCTGACAAACACGACTGAGGGGGCCAACCGTCAACGTATGTCTTTACAAGAGACACTACAAACCACCGATAAACCCAGAGTGGAGAACAAGAAAGACATGTTCGAACTGTTTAAAATAATTTGTCCTGTGAGGGTAAAAAAGATCCAAAAAAATGCCTTCTTTTTTAAAAACCCGAGTCAGGAACGGAGCGTTAAGTGGATGCTAGTTTATTAGCCGTCCGCTAAAAGATGTTTGTCCTTAAATTTATGTAATTTACACTAAACATCATAAATTCAGGATATGTATATGTGTGTGTGTGTGTGTGTGTCTTTCATGTCCGTTGAAGATAACACAACATGCTTATTTTTAGTCAGATTGAACGGTGAATACTGGAAAAGAGAGGCGCTCATTTATCGAAGAAAGTGAGCGTTTCCTCTTAATTTTTCAGAATAAAATTAAAAAAGTTAAAAGTATGTGAGTTGTTCGGTTGCAGTTTACATTATAACATTAAATTCGATGTAATGGTATCATTATAAGTGAGAGTAATACTATTTTATTAGTATTGTTCCTTTCAGCAACCGGCTGCTACTCATGAACTGCGACAACTTAAGCTCTTATTTTGAAAGATGAATCGCTTTGGTTCAATATCTTTAAACAACTTGTTTTGAAGAGTCATTTTCTATTAGAAACTCCCAAGTGTCTCGTTGAGCCAATCATATCATAGAAGACTTTTCAGTTGAAAAAATATCCAATGGTAACACTTTATGGGACTGCAACTAACACAGCTGACATCATTGGAAACCAATAGAATGAGTGATTTGTGGAGGTTGGGTACCTAGACTAGCCATTGGGACTGTACTGTGAAAAAGTGGGCGTGGGGCTTTTGGCTGACTAAGGAAATTGAGCTCGGAAACTGCATGAAATCAGCGGCTCCGGAAAACTGTTTTTCGCCGATATAATGCAGGTTATGAGCCAAAATGGCGGCCGAAGAAGCGACAGTTTCCACTTTAATTGGGAGCAAGGGGGTGGGTCTAAAACTGCATCACAGCTGATCTGGAGGGTTTTTCCCCCCCTCAAGTTGTTTTTTGCAGAGAGCAGCTTTGCAGACAATCACAGGGCACCTCTCTCTTGTCTTCTGCCTCTTACTTGTTATTTTTAACCAAACGCCTTTTTAAACATAGCTTTGTTTTCTTCTTAAGTTTTACATTTTTTAAAAAACCTCCGTCTAGTTTCATAATGCCAGTTCTTTTAAGAAAGAAAAGCAACATCTTAGGCATATTTTTACTCGCGTATCACCGCCTTTTTGTCATCCACGGTGAATTTAGCTCAGGTCTGACCCACTTTTAGCATCTTTTGCCTCCACATTATCTCGTGTTAGTGCGAGGCGTCGGGGGAGGGTTGAGATGTTTTCCCATTTGTTTACCTCACTAAAGGAGTCATCCGGGGATGCAATCTCCCCAACACTGGAGCTCAGTTTAACTACCATCTACACCGTCCTCTACTCTTTCCTCTTTGTTTTCGTCTACCTGCAGCTCTGGCTCATTTTGCACTACGGCCACAAGCGCTTCAGCTACCAGAGCGTGTTTTTGTTTCTGTGTCTGCTGTGGGCAGCGCTGCGGACGACCCTCTTCTCTTTCTACTTTAAAAATGTGGTGCAGGCCAACCAGCTGCAGCCTCTGGCCTACTGGCTGCTCTACTGCTGCCCCGTCTGCCTGCAGTTCTGCACCCTCTGCCTGCTCAACCTCTACTTCACACAGGTGAGGCTCTATGTGTGTGGGACACACAGAAATGAACATTTTTACAGGGTTTGTGTGTGTATTGTGCTTGGGAGACTATTTTTGTTGTTGTTGTAACAATGCCTCTTGCTAAAGAAAAAAAAATCTTATTATGTATGAAAACCTGGTTATTTAGCTTTTTAAATGGTGTCACATTTGTAAGGAACATGCATTTGTAGGATAAGCAGCAGAGCTGAGTATGTGGGTTGTGCCCATGAAAGATCTGCCAAATCTTCTCTGTATCTTCTTTGTACACTCTTGTTTGGTGGGTTGAAGTATGAAGAAACAAGAAAAAAAATAGCAATTTAGCAAAAGAGGAGCCTCAGTTGTTTGTGTAAGAACTGTCTCAACTACAGTTCAATTTGATTTGATTTATACAGCATCTATTCACAACATCAGCATCTCTAGACGCTTCACAGAAACCCAAAGCATGACCCTCGAGCACACAGGAAGGAATAGTGGCAAGAAAGAAAAACTCACTCCTGGGAAGAAATCTTGTACAGGACTCACTGGGGGGAGCCTCCTGCCGGAAGCCAGTCAGGTAGAGGAAGAAAAAGAGGACAGTGAGGATGAAAACACAGAGAGGGACACAAAAAGTATATATAAATATGGTACAAATATATCTAAACGTGTGTGGTGGTCGGATTGCAGGTTGGTCATCTTAGCTGGTATCCTACGGTGGCATCTGGTCCACAGGTGTAGGTAAACGCTGGGATTGTCAGAACAGCCTGGCACCTCCTGGTCACACTGCTGTGGTGTGACATCCCACTCTTCAACCAGCATTTGTTGTGCTGTGTCATCCAGTGTGTTAGTGTTAGTCACTCTGGTGAAAAGAGCACACCTAAGCTGATCCTACAGGTGTTCAGTGGGGTTAAGGTCAGGGCCCAAATTCTGGAGATGGTCTTTGATAAATGGTTTTCACTCAGTGCTGTTACTGTAACACTCCGCCTTACTGAAAAATGTGGGACATGTTTGATGTCACATGATCCCCAGGAAGATGAATCACTTCAATCTTCTTCATGGGAAGATCAGAATTGTTCTCCCTTTTTGTTGTCTGTATGTTTAATTTGAAACTATGACAAACAAGGTCAATCTCACTGACTTACTGTCCTGTTACCTAAATTCTTTTTCATGTGTTATTTGAGAAATATATCTATTTGTAAATCAGTAGAATTTGCTCAGTATATGCAAGTTATTAGTATGAATGCGGTGTTTCTATATTTATATATAATTTGCTAATACTATGCTTTAAAAAAGACAAACTCAGTCCTGTTACTTTCACTGCTGTCACTCATACTTTTTTTTAGATCCTTTCTACAATGGCAAGAGTTTTTGGTACCTGAGGAAAAATGCAGCTCACTTCAGCTTAGACATCTTGTAAAACAAAAATTCAGTAAAGTAGCCTGAGATTCGCCAAAACATAATTTAAATCGTTAAATTTAATTTTTGAAGTATTACAGCAAGAAAATGACACCATTTTGGTAGACTGGCTCCTGAATATTTGACAAGAGTCTGGGACCACCAACATGGCTCAGCAGGCTTAACAATATTCCTGATGATGTAAGTACTTCCTACAGCACCACCAGTTCAGTAACTGGTGGCTAAGTAGTTGATCGAGTTAAACTGTGACAGTATAAACAAGCCGATGGCTGCTAGAACATTTGGCTGATGCCGTTGCGTGATGTAATAGTTGCTTGGCTGCTGTCATGAACAGCATATAATACATTCTTTATGATGGAGCTTAATATATTACATTTATCGTAATAATGAATCACCCAAAGAGTCCAGGACATTTTCGGTTTCTGGTAAACAACACGACTCTTCTTAAATGTAGCGAGTCTTGTCATTGGTAGAAAGTTATGGACGACATTAATCCCAACCAAGAAATCATCCTTAACGTAAACTGCTGTAAAACCACAGTTTGTTCAAAGACTTCACTTTTAGTGGAAGTCTTTGTCCTGAATAAGGACCAAGCAGAGTCAGCCAGAACTAAAATTTCAGCTTGTCACCATCGGCCGTACGTCCTCTTATCATGTTGTGGGGATTCTGTTGGGTTTGAAAGCTCTGCTATCAGATTCTCTTCATGTCTTGGGATGAACAGAGGTGAAGTGGATTATGTCACAGCCGTCATTCTCGTTAAAGCAAGTGCATTGAACTTAAACAAATGTGAGAGAGAGAGACAAAGCTGTTGAACCCTCGCCCACTCCAAACGTGAAAGACCTGTCTGTGTCTCTCTCTAAGCAGCACCTACACATTTGGGATTTGTCCGCGGTTGCGCCGTCACAGCTCAATCGCTGCTTCATAGAAAGGCGCAGTGAAGCATGTGTCTCATTTGCATACGGGGTGAAAAGGAAGGAAGTTTGTCTCAGAGTGGTGTCATATGACTACTGAATGAACACTGTCGCTCATCAGCTGATCTCTGGCCAGTTATTGCATACAAACTAAATTTCCTTTTGAACAGAAATGACATAGATGTAAAATTTAACTTTGCGTGAAAGGAGAAAAGTTCATCACATGTACAGCCCCAATGGCAGCCACATTTTTTAATCATTTCCTTTTTTTTTTATAACATACTGGGGGTTCTTCCATATGCACTAATCCTCCCATTACATCTTTAAAAAGGGAACAGCATGTGACTGGCCAGCTCAGTGAGAAAACCTTTCCTGCATGTGGATTTGTGTCTGGCCATTCAGACCTGAGTAATGTATCATGTATCACATTTCCTTCCTCATTATGTGTTTAAGACAAAATAAGCTAATCCTGATTTGACGTTAGAGAGGCACTAGCCATAAATGGCATGGCAGTGCGAACGCCTGAAGTTTTGTATTGATAAATGATGAATGACTATGGCCACCTTTTTACATCAGCATTTCAGTGATGAATTGCAGTATTTACCCTCGAACCCGCTGAAAGTAAATGACGGGAGCTGAAAGACGACACGTACCCCCAGTGTGACACACGCCAACATATGTAGAAATAGTTGTTTCGTGATTCTGGGCTTGTGATTTTACTTCCCTTTAATACTCTCTATCCTCCTTTTAGTATGCAAGATAGTAGTAACAATCTGTTACTTCTGCTGAAATGAAACGACCAAGGAAAGATTTCAGGGTACAGGGATGCTAGCGTTTATAAAAGAAGGTTTACCTGTAGGATATCCATTCAGTTCAATTCAACCCAAGATCCTGTAGGTCGGCTTCGGTCCGGTCGAACATTTGCATGCAGTCATCAGCATGACATCTTTAAGGTTTAGTTCCATATCTGTTGCACTGATACAATATTTTTTCCTAATATGTCAAAACACTGGATGTCCTTTTTTTTGTTTGGTGATATAAGCACAAACACCTCATGCCAATAGCCAAGCATGGTGGTGGAGCGGTGATGATGTGGGCTTGTTTTTGCTGCTATCTGGGCAGGTGTGGAGTCGACCATGAAGGCCTCTGTCTAGTCAAGTGTGAGGCCATCTGTCCAACAGCCAAAGCTTGGATGGGAACCAGTTGCGCACACTGACCATGATCCCAAACACACCAGCTAATCTGCAACATATTGACCATGGGGGGGGGGTCAAGTTAATGCAATGGCTCAGTCAAAGTCCAGATCCCAACCTGACCGAAACGCCGTGACTGGACCTTGAGAGAGCCGTGTCCACATTGATGTAAAAGACAAAAGTACTCAGAAGACCATTGCCTAGTTACTGTTGCTAAAGGCGCTTCTAGAGGTTATTGAATCATGAGATTTACATATTTATCACACACACTTCTGCATTTTCACAGAATTGTTAAGTAAATAATGACTCTGAGTAATATTCCACGTGTTAGGATTCATTTGAACCTGCAAACCTGATAAGGACCACATGATTTTTATTATCATTATGTCCTAATACATAAAACCTGATAGTATATAAGTATATAACCCAGCATTGCTTCGTTGGATGGTTGCATCATCTCTAGGTTACAAATTACCTCCTTCTGACCTACATTCTCGCACAGGAGTTATTGTGTGCATGAACTTGTGCATTTATCTGCTTGAAACTTAAGAGATGACGCGCATTTTTTTTCTCTTTGAATAATGAACGATTATTAATAAGCAGTGAAAAGTCGTTCAGATTTCTGCTTGTATATGCGCTCGCTTTCCAGGTTGTACTTTGAAATATTTGAACAAACCACACTTTTGGTCAACAAATTTCGACACCAAGTCATTCCGGGACTTGAGTTTATACGTGTCCCAGCTCTATATGTGCAAACTGGACTTTACTGTGCACATTTAAACACTTTTTGAGGTCATTACTGATAACGTGTTTGATACAGTGGCCAGAGGTTCATATTTTAGTTGTTTTTTTTGTTGCTTTTTTTGTTTGTTTTTTTAAGCTGGGCATGCAGTTAATGAGATCATTTTAATGACTTTTGGACAAGTTCCACAACAACACTATTCTAGCTGCCAGTCTGTCTCCCATGAATGATGCTGTTTGTTTCATTATACAGTTTATTTTTGCTTTAGCTGACAAAAAGCAGCGAGTGACTCAATGAATACAAAAAAGTGTGATTCCATTTTTACCATATGAGAATAACTAAGCAAGAACATTTTTATTTAAAGTAAATTAAAGCCACTATGTGCTGCAATTTCACAAGAAAGTTCAAGTTTTGTCAACACAATAGAGCTGTATGCCCCCATGTGGTCAGAAGTGGTATTGCTACATAAAGTGGCTTTAAAACCTCTTAAAAAAGGTGGTTTCTTTCATGGTTTTGGCCTTTTTATTTGTACCCTTGGGTACACACAGCTATGTGTTTGCTCACTTCAGTGGCAGCACAAATGTCCCTCAGCACTGTTTGCCCGGACTTCTAAAACAAACCTAGCAAACCTGCCTTTTTGTGCTCCAACATGCTTCTTAATTGTGCAGTCTTGATGACATAGAAAAACCAGATCTGTGCGCACTCGATTCAAGTGATTTTCTTAAAACTTTTCTTTCTTTAGGTGATGTTTAAGGCCAAAGCCAAGTATTCTCCTGAGCTCACCAAATACAAGTAAGTTTTTACAGCTCGAGTCTCCTGATCGTGCTCTCGCTTCTGCGCCTGTTTATCGATCTTTTTCTCTCCTCAGGGTTCCGCTGCGTTTTTTCTTCCTGTGTCTCTGTATATTTTTCCTGGTGGTGAATTTAACTTGCGCATTGTTAGTGCAAGGAGCGCTGGAGAACTCTGAATCACCGAAGTAAGCAAGAAGAAGATACTTATCAGTGCTTAATAACTTCAGATTTGAACAGACTGTCTCTTCTGGGTGCGTTTTTGTGTAAGTTGTAATCTTTTTCTGTTGCAGTGATGGAGGGATCAGACATGCCGTCTTGGCTCGGGTGCTGATCAATGACAGTCTGTTTGTCTTGTGTGCCATATCTCTGGCCGTGTGCATATTCAAGATCGCTAAGATGTCGTCTGCCAATGTTTACCTGGAGTCCAAGGTAATAAAAGCACAGTTACTTATTGTTAGATGATTTTTATTTAGAAAGCTGCTTCTTTTTTCTTTCTTTTTTTTTTCTGGTAGACTTACACTACCAGTCAAAGGTTTTTAGAACACTTAAAAATTTTCCACTTTATTTTGTTGAAAAAGTTATGCAGTTTAACGTCAGAACGATTGAATAAGTGACGTTTAAAAAGAAATCACAGGATCAGTTTATAAACCAGCTGAACACACTCAAATATTCTTCGCCTCCCCAGATGTTTAATTTCCTCACATTTGTGAGTCAACGCAGCATCGCATTTGCTTGTTACTGTGCCCTGATTCCAATTCTACGTATATATTGGTCATACATGTCTTTCTTTTTCTTTTTTTTTCATCGATTACACCGCCTCAATGTTTCAATGTAGCGCCCAGCTGAGGGACCACAAATCATATGAACTCATTATGTAAAGACAGATTTCTCTTTTCTTTTTCCCAAAACTATGTTTTTCAATTTGTAATGATGTTATGTAAACTCTGAAACCCCTGAAATGAAATTCTCAGCAGTTTTTAGACTGAGAACACAAGCATTCATACATTTTGAATTAACGTTGACTGTAAAGTCTTTGACGGGGTATTTGGGAGCTTCTGCATCTCTTGGGTCCTTGATTCTTATTTTATGGTCCATTTTGTTACCGACCTGTTGCCTTTTGACCAAACAGGAACACAGACATGGACTTTTATTAATAACTGGCAGCGCAGGGACTGATGCCGACTGGCTAAAATGTGTAATCTGTCATTTCTATGGTGCGACCGGACACCGTCTGTGTTCTCCATCGAACATTTAATCACAGGCCGTTACCGGACTGCTGCTTGAATTTCTTACGACGGGACTAATCTTTCTCCAGGGAACGTCAGTGTGCCAAGCGACAGCCATAGGAGCCGTGGTGATTCTCCTCTACACATCCAGGGCGTGCTACAACCTAGTGGTGGTGGCCCTGTCCCCCCAGGACAGACCCAGTCCCTTTAATTACGGCTGGTACAGCGTCTCTGATCAGGTACTGTTTACTCACAGACGAGAAATAAGACTTGAGGTAGCCGGATGCCCGGAGTGTGTGACTGTGCGGACGATCCATCTTAGGAGATTTGGGAGAGTAATGCTTAGTGGGGTAAAGGGCTTTGTCTGGCTATAAATAACCACGTCTGTGTCTCTGTGTTGTGACCTACATCAGCACAGAGGTCTTCCAGCATTTTGAGTCTTTGTGGCCATTATGGATAAAAGAAAATCTTTAAATGGGAATAGTCTGCATATGCAAATGATGTAATCTGTCTCTGTATTCCAGCCTGATTTACATGCATTAGACGTGAATATTTAATTGTGTTTTTGTTGCTGAGGGGGGAAAAAAAATGTCCCAGTGTTATTTATCTGACATGTCTAGGTCTACAATATTAAATATTTGAATGTGCGCTCTGTTTAACGGCCAGGAGGAGGTTTTCCCATTTATCATCTAACTTAAGTCTGCACAAATTGTTTTATTTATTTATTTATTTATTTATGTTTGCGCCTAAGTATGAGGTTCAGTTTAATTTGAGTGAAGCATCGTCTAGCTGTCACAGTCTCCCGTCAGTTCCCTTCCTGGTTGTCTCCTCCGGCACCCGTGTATCTCTTAACAGCGATCAATTTTAGCAATCGGGTGATGTTGCACCCCCCGCAAAGATGATCCGTCCCTCCTTCCAGCTTCATCTGACCGCAGAAACAGTGAACCAAGCCGGGGATCGCCTCCCTTTTTCAGATTAAGTGCAGATGAAAACCTTAACGATTCAGAGAATCTGCAGCAGTTCTGCTTAAAGAGAATGAATCACTATGAAGAAAAGGTGGATAAATTCTGGACAAAGTGTGTTGTGCAGGCAACACATCTTCTATATTTTTGTTCTTAAAAATGTTGCGGGAAAAAAGAGCTGTTGTAGCTGTCCTTTTTTTGGACCTGAAGCTTCATGTCCAATTGATTTTACATAAAACCCTTGGCAAAGAGCAAGTAATCTTATTCCCCGAGCTTTCAAATAATTTAATTAGCCTTTAGTTGTGACACAAGCGTTCACTGTCCAGTGTAAGCAGCAAAAATTTCTTAAATGTAAATGTTCTCATTGGAAAAAGGCAAACTGTCAGAGAACGATGTGTTTTTGCAGTCAGTCCTCATAAATCAAAGGAGAGCCCATAAGAGTACGTGCTAAAGTTTGCTTGCATGTGTGTGTGTTTAAGGCCGACGTACAGGAGATCAGCGGTGAAGCCTACATCGTCTTTGGGATCATTCTGTTCTTCTGGGAGCTGCTGCCCACCAGCCTAGTGGTGGTTTTCTTCAGAGTCCAGAGACCCCACCAAAACCTGGTGAGCGAACGAATCCAAAGCCGCTTCAGACTAACTCGACATCTGAAATGTGTGGCCAGAGCGTGAATGCGCGAGTCTTTCTTCCAGGCCCCGGGAGGCATGATCAACAGCCACAGCTTCAGCTCCAGGGCCTATTTCTTCGACAACCCCCGACGGTACGACAGTGATGACGACCTGTCGAGGAGCATCAACAGCAGGACTGATCGAGCCAGGTGGGGCACTCGCACTCGGAAGGGTAAACGGTGCCCGGACTTGTTAAGTAACTTCAGATTATTGTTATGCCCTTTTCTTAACCCTCTCGCCTCTCTCGCTCTCAGTCTCCTCTCCACCACGCCCCAGCTGGCAACATCCAGCTGGTATGGCTCGGTCCAGCGTAATGGGAGTTTAGCGCCAGGGCTGGCGTCTTCACACCAGCCGCCGCCTTCCACCGCCCCTCTCCTGTTTGCCAACGGAAACATCCAGAATCATCAACACCACCATCACAATTACTACTCCACCCCGCAGAACAACAATTACCAACATCATCATCACAGTAACTACTATTCCACGCCGCAGAATTACTACTGCGGGTCGCAGACGTACTTCTGCACCCCGCAGAACTGAGCGGGGGTCCAGGGAAAAGACTGAGTGAGTCAGGAGCCAGTACTTTTTTTTTTCTTTTCTTTTTTTTAAGAGACACTTTAAAATGTCACCGTGCACAAAAAAACAAACAAAAAAAACTGCTTCCTGCAGAGACGAGGTGTTACATTCACCCAGAAAGTCGGAGCAACGTGACTGTAAGCTGTTTGAGGACATCAGAATTTTGGACCTCAATAGCTTCTTTTTCTTTTTCTTTTGTAAAATGCTTCAAAAAGGTTATCAGACGTTAGACTGGAGTCAACAGTGACCAGATAATCATCATTCCACCCAACTTTGATCTGAAATTTGTCAAACCTGTTGCTTAATTGATTGTTTAGAGTGGGAGTGTGTGTGATAGTGTCACTTTCAGAGGCAGTGAAGGGGTCGTTTAGGCATAAACGCGCCATTAGGGAGCGATTAGCCGCTGGCTCAGTGCTACGTGTACAGTTCCACCTGTAATATAAGCTTACTGGCTCACGTAAACACTGGTGTTGAGTGCTCACAGCACAGACATTCCCATAAAGTTCAGATTTAGCTGTCGTGCGGGAGCCTGGTCAGCGATCGCTTTCAGCAGACGACTGATTCAGGCTTCGGGCTGGATCACAGCATTTAAAACGTCATCTGAAGGGATGTTGCTGAGTTAAAGCAGTGAGGTATATTATTGGGTTTTAAGGAGTTTAAACTTGCATCAGGGAGCAAAACCCTGGAGCAGAATATGTATCCGCATCAAAATGGGCTATTGAGCCACCCAGAAATGCCATTCTACAGGCCCATTTAAAAAGAAAGAAAGTGTATAGGAAGGACTTGTCATAAATCCATAAAAGCTGGTCATCGATATCACGTAAGCCGGAGGAGAGTTCATGGTCTCCGCTTCCATGGGATTGGATCAGCACTTATATATTTTTGACAAAAAACAATTTGCTCCCTTTACTATCTCTGATAGACCTGGGTTATTCTATTCCCTTCAAGCATAATCTGTATAATCCGGAAAACCTATAAGGGACCCCGTTATCAACATTTGACCTGCAGTATGCAGTAGTGAAACGGTTTTTGAAATGTATTTGTGACCAAAAAGATTTTTACATAATCTGAAATGGTTTGTTTTTGTGAGTAAGGAATTTGCACTTAGATGGAATTCACCTTCAGAAGAAGTATCTTTGGAGCCTGATTGTAGTTGTTTTTTTGTTTTGTTTTATGTAATCATTTGTACGATGAATTTTACTATTTATCCTGGGAGAAAGGAAATATAAATGTGCCATAACATTTCGTCATTCCTAATATTTGCATTCCTTCAAGAAAATATTTTTGCACAAGAAATGGTCAGATGATGTATGTTTTTTAATTGTCTCCATGCCAATCAATGTCTTAAGATATGCATTCTGTGACATTTTAGGCTGTGTGTGTATGTGTGTGTGGTCTTAGATATCAGCTTTGTTCGGTGTGTTGTTTTCTTTTTTTTTCATCAGTTTTATTTTACACATTTTTTACTAACAGATTTTTAGATTTTTAATTTTTTTTTTTTTGAATCTCACGACTGCCTGTCAGCAATGCTCTCAAGTAGCTTTCTTGTTTTTAACAGACTTTTCAAACCAAAATCGGCACATCTGTGCTAAATAACAAAGAAAGAAATGTTGTCCTTGTGTTGATGTCGCCGCCCCCCCCCCCAAAAAAAAAAAAAAAAGCTGTCACAAAACTCCACTTGTAAATGACCATGAAAACGTCCTTCAGACTTAAGAGACAGACCAGGAAGGCCTTTTTCTTGGAACACACGAACCGGTTAACTCATTTAAACTCTCCACTCATGCTTTACAGTTCCATCTCTTTAGAAAACAGCGAAAGAAGTGGAAGTTTTCATCGATGGGTTCAGCTGTTTATGTGCAAAGCAGAATGCATGTTTCTGCATCAGTGTGCAAGAACTCAGTCACCGTTTTCTTTTCATGGTAGTTTTATTTGTGTAAAAGTGTCAAATCTTTCTGCTATAATGCTGCAGTAATAATTCTGGTTTTTTTTATGACTTGTTTTATGTTATTGATGGTTAAATCCGTGGCCATATTGAATGTAACCTGTGCTACAGATCACTAAATGTGTATGCAAGAAAAGCACTACCATGATGTTTAAATAAAGGCCTACTGCACTGTTGTCAAGATGAGCGGAAACCAGATGATTTCTAATCCTGTTAAAAGATTCACAAATCCTTCAACACGACCCAGATTGATGCCCAGCATGTCAAAGTGTGATGATCGAATCAAAACCGCAGCACAGTGTCCTTATTGTTCCCACTGCCGTGTGTCTGCCTGCCTCTGACCTTTCCCACCGCTGCAGTTGGTCATGAGGCTGAATTTAGCCGCTAACGAGGTTATGAGGATCATTCCAGCATCTTTTTCAGAACACAGTGAAGTTTGGCTGCTCTTATCAGCCGTCATACCCACATCACAGCGAGCCGGTCTTGGGCTCACCACGTCGGAAAATTCATTTTCCCCAAATAATCCGTGGAAACAAGTAAGTCACTTGTCCGTGAGAGGAAGTTGTTATTCCAAAATCAAGACGAACCAGGGCTGCGCAGGGTCACAGCAGGATAATGAGTGGAAAAATGCAGGATTACTCAACACAGCATATATAACAACCTGTCAGGAGATCTCACTTCTTGTTTGGTGCTTGTTTTCCTTTTTGTTTTTTTAAATTTAACATCTCTCAGGCACATCCACAGATGTTCAATGAGGTATGCATCAACCTTTCTAGTTCGGCTCCCATCACATCAACAGACTGGTTCAACATCTGCATCACTGTAGACCTACTTCCTGGGTGCGCCTGGAAACTTGGATTGCCATAATTATTGTCATTGTCATGATTATATTCTTTGAGCTCATGAAGCTCAGAATGTATGTAAAAGTTAAGGGCTATAATGTTCCTGAGACATCACTTATACATATTAAAAGTATATTGCTACTGGGTCTGTACCCAACCTCCCTAAGACTTCAAGCTGAACTCTAAAGTCAACGTTCCTGTCACAAGAAAACTTTCTTCTGCAAGATTAATTTCAACATATGTCCAACGTTTAAGGGTTCTTACCAGGTTTTGGCCCCAACCAGATGCAGTCATTGCTTTTCAGTCATTTGTATTTCAATGTCATTTATTGTACCCAAAGAGGGAAAAAATCACAGAAAATACAATTTCAAAATCATAAATTTTTCACCACGTGGAAAAAAAAAAAAAAAATTAGGCTAAAAGCAAAAAAAAACTTGGTGAACCCATAGTTTTGAATTTTACAAATTACGTTCCCCACAGTCTCCGTACCTGAGCATGAAGATAACGGCGATTCGCAAACGACTTCAGAGTCCACAATCTGGACAACTTTCACGACCCTGGTCAGTACCACAGCACATTGCAAGTTTAGCCACTAAAACAGCTTTATCATCATACCATGGAATTAAGAGCATTTAATCAGGTCTGCATTTAAAAAAAAAAAAAAAAAAAAAAATTCCTTTTAGAAAAAATTCCAGTGTTACAATTAAAAATTTATCAAATATAGTAATTTGTTTTAATTAATATATATAGATATCCAGACATGCCCAAAGTAAGGGAAACAGAGCCTGAGCGAGGATCAACAAAAAAAGAAGAAAGAGAGGAAGAAAGGGTTACAAAAAAC
>JBAMYA010000012.1:5468912-5500016 GCA_037176975.1 Arrhamphus sclerolepis
GCCCCTGTGGAGGCTCGAACCAGGAACCTTCTTGCTGTGAGGCAACAGTGCTGACCACCAAGCCACCGTGCTGCCCAATTTTCAGAACCTTGCTGCTGATATAGACACTTACTGAACAACTGGAACAGCTGCAAAATGTTGCAACAGACCAGTGTCTTTTGTTTTTCTCTGAAAATGTTCTTTTTCTTAAACCAATTTGCAAACAATGGCTGTGGACCATTTGTGTAATTGCACTTCTGTTTGAGACTGAAAGATTTAAAGCAATATTTTGGAGTCAAGACCACCCTGAGTATTTTACTGGATAGTAGTGATTGTAATCTGTCAGAATGACACAAACTGGTTTTAAATTGGAACAAAATGTGCATTTTGTGCCTATTAACTACTAATTTTGAATCTTGTCAGAAGCTTGAAATAGCACTTTATTCTGGCTTTGCTCCTGGATCTCTGAGAATGTATATTCAATTTGCAGCATTTTGATTCCTAACAAAGGTTTAAACTCATTACCATCTGGTAATACCTAGGTTTAAAAAACAACAAACAATTATCCAAAAAGCCAACAAGTCTGATGCTTGCAACAACTTTCATTTCTTTGCATTTACCCAGGATATTTTATATGTTTTCTTTACATTTATTTTTGTATTTAAGGCCTGCAACACGTTCCCAAAGAAACAACTTTCCAACTGTAAAGCATTTAACACTTCATAATGTTGCCGTTCCTTCTCACATTACTTATAGAGCATCTCACACTCAGGATAACAAGAAATGAAACATTTACTAAATCAATCATTTATTATGTTTCCAAGGGGCAACCAGTAACCAGTGTAACCAGTAGTTTATATCTTGAAAAAACATCTTTAAAAATACAGGAGTCAAAACAATTAAAATGTTGCATAGTAATATAAAAAGGTCATTGATAAATAGCAGTAGGGAGGTTTAATGTACATTTACTTATTTACAATATAGATAACAGCTGTTTGTTTGTTTTTAAAATCTATTTATTTTGAATCTTAGCAAATTATATCTTCTATCCAGTGGGAGTAACTTAAATGAAATGAAATGAAATTAAACAAAGGGTTAAACAAGGATTTGCTGAGACTTTCTTGGCCTTTTTAAAGAACCTTTGTATTGCATAAATTTGTCATGTCAGCCTGTTTCTTTTCATGAGTGTATGGAATTATGGAACTGGGACTGATTCAATAAAACAGTAAAACATTTCAAATGTTAATGCAATTTTAGTTGTTTTGTTTTTTTTTTAAAAAAAACAAACAAAACATTAGATCTACATGGGAGTTAAAGGTTGACTCGAACAGGTTGGTTATTGATCATCTCAGAGAAGACGGCTGCAGCCCTGCGGAGACCCGGCGAAAGACTCAAGAATGACAGATAAAGTGGCACTAACTTTAAAACACCATGTTCTATTGGTTAAAAAGAAAAAAATCAATCAATGAGGAAACCGATCAGACCAACACTGATGTCGTGGGCATGACTCAACCGGTCTGATAAGATATGGAGATATCGTCAAAAGCGGAGGAGAAATCCATGAAGACCATCTGCACTAAAGAGTTCCACCTTGTGTCAGCAGGGTGGACTATTTACGTCACCTTAATAATCTTCTCATTACATCAATCAATCAATCAAACCTTATTTCTATAACACCATTCATACAAATAAAATGCAACTCAAAGTGCTGTACAGTGATTATACAGAGAAGAAATGCATTAAAATAAGATTTAAAAAAATTGAATAAAAACCATAAAAGGAAATACAAACTAAAAACAATAATTAAAAAAAATTAAAAGCCTACAGAAACACCAGACTGCATTACATGGGATGTTTTTGGTTTTTTTTAATAATAAGTAATGTTAGTGCTGCAGGTGTGATGACATGAAGCACTTTTGGAGGCTTATTTTTTTGGTGCAGAATCAAAAATTGAAGCTTTCTATTGATAGGAGCCATGCAAAGTTCAAATGCTCTAAACAAAAGTAACAGAATTCAGCATATCTGCCAGCTGCTCTGCACATGTCTGAAGAATATGACCCCCAACATCACTAGCTTTTTCATCCATCATTCCCCCGTCAACTTTCAGGACTTTACCAACATGGACACAAACCTGTTGGCCATAATAATAATAAAAACAAACAAAAAACGGACAGTTCTCGAGGAAAACTGTGAACACTGAAACAATTAAAATAAATTGATCCTTTTTGGACTGCATGTGAATCACCACCTTGAAGATTTTACTTTCTGTCGCTAGAGGGCAGTGTTGTACTGGCAGCAGTCAACCAGCAGGCTGTACATTGACGTTTGATTGCAGTTTTATATTTTGTGTCACCTGTATTCCTTTCAGTGTTGTCTCTGCCAAACTCACGACTCCAAGTTATTTTGGCACATTTTTCTGTAATTAATTTTATTTTGTTTTTGGCAACGATCAAACATTGAACAGCCAGTGAAAAACAAAATCAATAATGCTGAAAATGAATTAGTGCTCATGTCTCAAATTTTAATTGTTGCAGCATCTTAAATTTATTTTGTAATTTAAATAAGACATGCATCAATTGTCCAGCAAATATCAGATAAGTCATACTCCCAATTTTCATACTGTGAAAGCTTGTTGTGGCAGTATCATGATGTGGGGTTGTTAAGGAACAATACATATGTACCCTCCAAAAAATGAGGTCGCTTGTGACATGAATAAACGGAATGACCAGATTTCTTTCCTTCCTCATAGTCAGAGTGCATCCCAGGCTGAGAATACGTCATCAGGCTCATATTGTATAGGCTACATAGGCTATCAGATCTCCTCCTTTTGCACCTATTGACTGTAATTTGTGAGACATGACTAGTTGACTTATATGGACTTTTAATAAGGAAGCACGGACTGGATGGAGATTCTTGTACAAACTTCTTTTTCTATGTGTAGTTTATGTACAAATACAAGCATAAAATGACCTTGGTTTATCTGTAGGGGCCCTATAAATGTTATCTCTTAAGTGGAATGACATTTTTAGGTTTTGTCAGTGGCCTAAAATAGCTTTATATTTTGATGTGGGTGTGTTGCCCCCAGGGCTAATATTGATGGCCATTTTGCTGCAAACATGTATTTGGTTGTAACTCAAAACATCCTCGATTCATGTCATTTTTGGTCCCTAAAGAACAGAAAGTTCCTTTAATACAACTCTGGACTGAAATAATTGGTGTGAAATGGGTCCATATTAAGTTTTTGTTTTGGTTTTTTTCTCCTGAATCTTCTCTGGGGACAGAGAGGCTTCTCCTTGATGGAGGCCTCGTGGAGCTGAAAATAAACAAATGGTGATCAAAATGTGTCGGGCAGCTTTGCCAATCTGCTCCACAATCAGTTGTTCAGCACTAAAGAACCATAAAAACATAAACATGTCCTTGTTGATAAGGCTGCCCGGGTTCAGGCTTGCAGGCGGATGGGAAAACACACAAGTAATGATATCCAGTATTATCCCTTCAGTGTTGTCGTAGATATTACACGCCTTTTGCTTTTTAAATGTCAACAATAATCTCTTTGTTCCCTTTGTTTGTTCGGCTGTGCCTGTTTATATCATACCTCAGATTATAGGTGGCGTCTAATCCTGAAAAACACATGCTAAGCCCCAGTAAATTAACACTCGTGCAAAACAACAGAACAAACCTGTATCTCACAAATCAACAATAACAGTAATGAGAACAATAGTGTTTGGAGGGGTCAGGGATTAGCCTTAATCTGCAGTATCTGTGCGGCTGTTGCTCATTAAGAAGCAGGATACCCTCATCTAGCACACTGACACTTCCAAGACTGAGGCGTAATCTGCTTGTTGAGAGATTATAGAAAACAACCCAAGTGTGGTCTCGGGGTGGAGGGTCAGCCCCACGCGACACGACGGATGATCGTGAAGATCACAGCCAGAATTACTGGCATAATTACCGAGATGATCTGACGAGCAGATGTCTGTGAGCTTCCTGTGGCCTGACAGGCTCTTCACAGCCAAAACGCTGCACATGATCGTCAGGCATCTTTGATTAGGATCCACACAGGACAAGTGGGTGTTTCTCTTCTCTTTGCAGGATTCATGATTTTATGAGTTGGTCAGTTCATCTTGGCTTAATTGGCTGTAGAAGAGGAGGAAGAAGTAGTCAAAAACAAACAATTAAACAGTGCTCCACTGGAACTGTTATAATTAGCCGACAATTACAGAATCAACTGAGTTACTTTTCAATTCAATTAACAAATAGTTATAGCCTACGCTTTATTTTAAATGTGGCAAGTATATTGGTGCATGTTACTCAGGAAATGTAGACTGTAATTAAATGCAAACAATTAGGCTATCAACATTGTCAATATAATCTATTTCTCCCATATTATGTCTTTTTTTATCCATTCATCCTTCATAAGGAACAAACCTGTCTGGCCCGAAAAGGCACCTGGCAGCAGGTGAAAATAAAGTATAAGAACATTATGCAGGCTGGTAAGTGACTTTAGTGTGGATAATGAATAAATGAGGCGACTAGATAAGTTGCCAGCTGTTATATCAAATGTCTGATTGTAGCAATTTTAAAAAAAGCACATAAAACTGGCACGGGGGGTGGACCACCAACCAATAACCAATAAAGGGAGGCCAGTGATGGAGGAACGGCGACAGACACAGTCTACGTCAGAGACTGACTGCTTCATACAAAGTACATATTGCAGCATTCCTGCACATGGAACTCAATCAAAATATTATACTGTCTGACTATAGATTTCTTTGCAGTGTGTGGGGACTGACCAGAAGATGATCTGGTTAGTACTGTACATTTGATTAAAATCATGTGTGTCAGGACATCAGGCATGTCCTGTCAAAAGTCTTAATCCAGTTCTCTTGGTACATGTATGTATTTGGGAGGGGGAAGGCACATCTGCAGCTGCGCTTTCAGATGGGGAGACTGTCACTGGACTCCAGAAGGCTGGAGGTATCATGAAATTTTTTGGAAATATCCTGCTTATTTAGTCCATAACAGTCAGTGATGTGGTGCTGAGAGAAAATGCAGGATGTAGCAGGACCCAGATGTGGCACAGCCTCGGAAGCAGTAAGTACTGGAAAAAGTAAATCTACATTATGACCAAATCCTGCTGTGCTAATTGGTATTTCTTTTACAGAATTCGCAAACCATCAGAAATCTATTTGCAAAGCATCTTGGGAGACAGATTGAGCTGGCAGAGACCACAATTGCAGTAAAGACGAGAGAACTGCAAGAGATGGAGCTTGATCTTGACATCAAACACAGGACCCAAAGAAAACTGGACCTAGAAATCCAGAAATTAGAGAGTGAACTGAGTATTCCAGTGCAGACTCTAACTACACCTGCAGTGTACAATACAGTGTATTAATCTTTATTACTTTTGCTTTCTAGGTTCAAAGAAAAGAGAGGACTACAGAAAAAAAGATGAGCATATAAAAATGATCAAACTAGAAAACATTCTGGGATCCTCCTTTTTCATGATTGTGTGGTACCATTGATTAAGTGGAATTCAGAAGGTAACCACACCCTGTGTGCTACAATGCCAGACAAAATGCAGATGCACAGCAAAGTAACACAAGATCTTTTATTAAGGAGGCTAAATCCAAAACAGTCTAAAGTGATAGATAGTCTCAAGTGAAAAAAATGCCATGTATTGTTCCCTGATCACTCTGCCATTATTGTTTTCTGTGTGGATTGTGTAAAACACAATTTCTCACAAGACTGACAGTAAAACTACCAGATGAATCAATAGGATTAATCCTAGCCTGGTTGTTAGCCTGGTCTGGGGCAGGCTAGCTGCAGAGAATAAATCACAATAGTAACTTGACCGGGATCAATTTGACCTACTTTCATAGAACCAACTTGAGGCTAAATTCAGCCAGGATAGCCAACATATCCTGGCTTAGTCCCTTATCTTGGTTTTGTGCAATACCCCCCAGATGATGGCAGCATTCCTGCAGCTTTTGACTGCTCTGGAGCCTCTGACGCAGTTGTTTTAGCCACCTCCCCCCATCCTCACTGTGAGATGGCTGTTTTTCATTCACTGATCATTTCGTAAATGAAGTGCAGCACAGCTATAACAAAAATATCAAATCCAAGATGGAAACAAAACAAAAACAAAACATAACCACATCTTCTGTTTTATTTTTAGCAAACAAAGCCACCTTTCCAGAAGGTGATCAGCATGACTGTCATTAAATGAAAATTAGATTTGGGCAAAAATAGTGAGGACTGAAATAGGAAACACAATGTTCCAGATGGAGAAGAATACCCACAGGTTCAAAAATAGGCCACAACAGTCCTTATATAACATGTAGGACGTCAGGGTTGTTTACAGTCTTACTGCCTGACGAATGAATGGTTACCCTTCAGCATTATGCTGCACATTTCAAATCCTCATTAATCCAAATGAGCTCAGCTGCTCTACCAATGAAAAGAAAAACAAAACAAAAGACAGGGATGGGTATAAAAGAAGTTTAGCAGTTTGTCCGTGTTTCCCATTTTCATTTTTACAGTTGGACTTACAGGAATTCATGTTTTTCAATGTTGTTTTCGGTTTTGACTGATAGGGAGAAGCGCTGGAGGGCGGAGGCGGGGCTTAGCGCGCTTTGAATGACTGAGCCGACCAATGGAGAGCGAGAAAGCAGCATGACGGACAGGCACTGCCCCTGCGGGAAACCCCGCCTCTGTATGACTGTGTGTTTTATTCTGTTTTTAGAGGAGCAGCGTCACATGTTGTTTTTCTCCAGGACCAGATCACAGCGGACACACTCAGCTGTGTCTGCAATGGATTAGAATACAAACGGGTTAACTTTTAGGTGTTTTCATTGCGACTTTTTCCTTTTTAAATTATAATTGTTAATATTGTTATTATTTAAGGAGTTTGCACATTTGTAAACAGCAGCGAGAAGAAATGGCGAGCCCTCCTGCGGCGGAAGGACACCTGTTATCTATCGGGGCGAACGATGTGAAGAAGTGCGGCTACCTGAGGAAGCAGAAACACGGACACAGACGCTTTTTCGTGCTCCGGGAGTCCACGGAGCGGTGTCCTGCCCGCCTGGAGTATTACGAAAGCGAGAAGAAATGGAGGAACAAGTCCGCGGCGAAGCGGGTCATAACTTTGGACTCCTGTCTGTGCGTAAACAAACGGGCCGACGCCAAACACAAGCACCTGGTCGCCCTCTACACCAAGGACGAGTACTTCGCCGTGGCCGCAGATAACGAGCAGGAGCAGGAGAGCTGGTACAGAGTCCTGACTGATTTAATAGCAGAGGGGAAGGTCTTCGACAGCCCCGCTTCCACGTCCTCTCTGGTGGGCTTCGAGGAGTCCAGCTACGGACTGCTCTCTCCCGCAACGACCACCTACAAGGAGGTGTGGCAGGTTAACTTGAAATCCAAAGGCTTGGGTCAGATCAAAAACCTCACAGGGGTGTACAGGCTGTGTTTGTCGAGCAGGACCATCAGCTTTGTGAAACTGAACTCTGAAACAGCTGCTGTTACCCTGCAGCTCATGAACATCAGGAGATGTGGCCACTCAGACAGCTTCTTCTTCATAGAGGTGGGCCGGTCAGCGGTCACAGGGCCAGGGGAGTTCTGGATGCAGGCTGAAGACTCTGTGGTGGCACAGAACATCCACGAGACCATCCTGGAGGCCATGAAGGCTATGAAGGAGCTGTCTGAGTTCAGGCCGAGGAGTAAAAGCCAGTCGGCTAGCACCAACCCCATCTCTGTGCCCACAAGACGCAACCTCAACAACCTCCCTCCTAGTCAGACCGGCCTGGTGAGGAGGTCCAGAACAGACAGCATGGCAGCCACGTCCCCTGGGAGAAAGTTCACTTCCTGTCGGATAAGAACGGCCAGCGAGGGAGACGGAAGCGTGACCCGACCCGTGTCCATGTCCATATCTGTGAGTGGTAGTCCCACCAGTCCAAGTTCTGGGAATCACCTCAGCAGGTTCCACACCCTCAGCAGTGGGCGCACCTGCAGGATGCTGGAGTCCACCTCTAATCTCCACCACAGCCGCTCCATGCCAGGATCCAACTCCCCTCCAGCTGCCTCCAGCCCCATCAGCATGTCCCCCAGAGCAGGAACTACGATCTCCACTCCTGATAAAGCCAGCCGGCCCTTCAGCTGCAGCGCCTCCATTTCCGGGTCCCTCAGTGACACTGGCTTCATGCTCTGCGACGACTACAGCTCCAGCCCAGGTGAACACAGGTTCCTGTCCCTGACCCGCAGTGACACCCCAGACTCCCTGTCCAGTACACCTCCATCCCGTGACAGCAGTGACCCTTGTGGCTACATCATAATGGAGGGGGCGAATAGCAGCAGGTGTGGCAGTGGGGTCGAAAGTCTGGCTTTTGACAAGGCCTACAGAAAGCGAACACACTCCCTCACCACACCGCGCCAACAGAGAGTGGTGGCACCGCTGTCTTCAGCTTCCTTGGATGAGTACACACTCATGAGGATGGCCCATGGACAAAACTCCCACTCCGCCTCATCCAAAGTGTGCTATCCTGAGGATTACGGAGACATCGAGATCGGTTCATCCAGGAGCTCCAGCAGTAACCTTGGCGATGATGGCTACATGCCCATGACACCAGGTATAGCACCTCAGTCTGGAAAGTCGGACAACTATGTGCCCATGAGCCCCATGTGTGTCTCAGCACCAAAGCAGATTGTTAATCCCAGGGTGCATCCACAGGCAGCTGTCAGTGGTGGCTACAAGACCATCTCCCCCTGCAGCAGTTCTCTGGAGGACACAGGCTACATGAGAATGTGGTGTGGCTCCAAATCCTCTGTGGAGAGCCCAGACAGACAGGGCGAATACATGAACATGTCACCTGGAAACCCGCCTCCTCTACAGACCCCACCTGATAGCTACCTGGGCCTGCTTGCTGCTGAACCAGCATCAGTTAGGCTGACGTATCAGGCTGGCACCCTCACGCTACCTGCTAAACTCCAGTCACCCAGGAACGAAGACAGCAGCCAGTATGTACTGATGAGTCCTCAGAGTTTGAGGCAGAGGGCAGGGGAGTCGGATTATTATTCAGTAATGCAGCCCAGTGCAGCTCAAACTCTGAGCCCCTCTGCGCCCTCCCTGGTCAGACATAATCGAGCAGAGACGCTGCCTTACAGGGGGAAGTTTAGCCGACCAAACAGGCTATCTCTGGACACCCTGAAGACCCTCCCCAGCATGAATGAGCACCCCCTTCCTGGAGAGCCCCGGAGCCCTGGCGAGTACATCAACATTGACTTTAGCAGCTGCAGGTCCTCCCCACCTTCCATCATATCGACAGAGAGCCAGTCTTCATCGCTGGGCTCCAGCAGCGGGGGCCCGAGGAGGCCGTCCCTGACAGACTACATCAACCTGGAGTTGGGTTCACACTCACCCAAGGAGGCTGGCACTCCTGCTGAGCGCTTGGACACACTCCCAGAGTTGTCCTCGTGCCCCTGCTCTGAGAAGGATGCAGATAGTGAGAAAAACTCGCAGGGTCTGAATGATGAGGTGAAAAATGACTACACTGAGATGACCTTTGGGATGACCAGCACGGCTCCACAGCTGGTCCCTCACAATCCAACAAGGTAAGAGTAAACCTAAATAATTACAGTTCATTTTTGGTATTGCAACATTAAATAAGATTAAATAAGCATCTGATGTTTTCCAGCAGCCCAAGCAGTAGGGAAAGGCCGCCCTCTCTGGAGGACCAAGGTGTCCCCCAACCCATCGGGGTCTTCCTGCTCGGCTCCTCCACAGTGGACCCAGACTGCTCAGCCAAGGTTATCAGGGCCAATCCGCAGGGACGTCGTCGTCACAGCTCCGAAACCTTCTCCTCCACCGCCACAGTGACCCCGGTCTTCCCTTCCTTCGCCCGTGGCGATACGGTCAAGAGGCCCAGCTCGGTGGAGAACATCTCCTCCCGGAGCAGCGAGGGCTCCGATGAGGAATACGGCAGCCCAGTGACCAGGCAGACCCACGCTGGCTACTCAAACGGACTGAACTACATTGCCTTAAACCTTCTGGAGAACAGGGATGTGGAGAAATGTGGAGATCTGGTTGGCTTTAAACCCACCAGCAGCTGCAAAGGGGGCATCAATGGATTGCACAGCACGCCGTACGTCTGCTTGGGGTTCAAGGAGGCTGCAACCACTGCCAAAGGTTGGTAAGATTTATATTAAAACGATATAAACATTAACCCTAGTTGATTCTTTGTTTCAGTCATGTAAGTTTATATCTGTTAATGTAATCTACAGTACAGCTGGCAGCCAGTCAGGTGCATTTCCTCTGGTTTTAAACTGATTCTGAGCTGTAACAACAGTAACGCTTATGTGTGCAGCCCACCTCTACACTTGAACAACAGGGCTCTCTTGTGCTCTGTCCAAAGAAAAGGGGAGAATTTTTGCCATCCCCGCTCCCCCCCATTTTTCTCACCACTTTGAAGATCCTCAGCATGCTGTGATCCCACTCTCTCCCACAACGTGTGAACGCAACACAAGGCTGCCGTGAAACGTGACCGAGCTGAGAGCTGCGAAGTAAACAAGCACCGTGACTGAGCAGGATGCTGCTTTGCTGCTGCGGGCCGCAAATGTCAGAAATAAACACAAGCAGGCCTCACAAGTCCACCAGCGCTGATTATGAACGGAAGTTTTTATAATCAATCCTTTTGCAATGCGATTCTGGTCATTTATAAGCACTGTATTGTTTTGTTAAATAGGTTTTGCTTCAGGAATGATGGTTTAGCCTTCCTGTCAGTCATAATGTCACACAGAGCTGCGGGCATTTCCGCCTGTTGTTTTTCAGTTGGGTAGGCATTAGGATGTGTTGCACATCAATGTGACCTCTGCACACCCCTTACTCCCACCATCCTGCGATCAATACCGTGTCCCAGAATATCCCAGTTGGACACAACAAAGCTGCTGGCGCAGGGTGGCAGACGGTGTAAACAAATCTCATGGGGGCATAGGGGTCACCACTGTTGACTTTAAAGCTAAGTTTGACCCTCTGTCCCGGTGAGCTCACATGTGCTCGCCAGCACGTAGCGGTTTGGAGGGGAAGAGTGGGGGTTGAACCCTGACATGTGAGGCCCACTGCAAGTGGATATGTGACAGAGGGGGGAAACAACAAAGCAGGCGAGCTGCTGTGTGACCGTCAGGTAACTGGAGGTCACGGTCCGCATTCCTGACAGAGCTGGTTTGAAAAGTGTCTGTGAAAGAGGCCTGTTTTTTGTCTCAGGTTTTTAGCCACAAGCGTAAAAAGTGGCTTTTATTTTCCCCCACAAAGCCCCTGTGTTTGGAGAGGGGGGTTAGGTTTCATTTTTAGAACAGAAAAATGCCACCTAAGTAATTTGTATTTGTGCACTCAGTGACGCTCTTGTAAATAAGGTGGAATGTTCTAACAGCACGCCACCCCCACAGCATGGAAACCTTCTCCCAGAAGAGCTTCATTTACGCTCTCTTCAAAGCTGTGTTGACAACGTTTCAGGAATTCTGCAAACATGCGCTTGCCTGTTTGTTTTCACCTCAAATGTGTTGGCTCACACGTGTACTGTACTCATGTTTTGATAGAATGTAAATATGTTAATGACGTTAGTAAAGCTTGTAATTGACTGAGAAGAGAGTCAGGCACATACATGCGCAGTGCTGCACGTACTCATGCAGAGCAGTCGGGTGTGTGTTTTTTCTTTTTTCTTTTTTTTCCTTCCAGTGGTTTCGCTTGCATCCTTGAACACTTGGCAGAGTGACGTGTAGTAGGTTGTTTTGTTGTTGAGTGCTGCCTGCCTGGCTGTTTGTGGGAGGGCGAATGAATGCGTGCATAATGGGACAGGATGGCACGTGCACTCCGCTGCCCTTCTGCCTCATTAGGCTGTTCACTTAGCAGAAGTAAGACAAGCAGAGAGGGGGTGGAGGATGGAGCAGAGTCTCAGTAGAAACGGGAGGGGAGGGGCTTTGGCTTTTTAAAGTAACAACAACAAACTTGCTGGTGAAGCCTGCTTTGACCAAGATGCGTTCTGGAGAGAGCAAGTGCGCAGAGAGGAAGGCTTGATCACTTGTTTACTGGGCGCTCAGATCTGGTGCTGCACGGTGAAACGGGGTGAAGGAGATCAAAGTACACTGCAGGTGTTTTGGCACTGAGCTTTGCTGGCAGCAGGCTTTGATTTCATGTTTATCAGCTTTTCTTCCAGCAAAACAACCTCTGATGACCCTCCCAAGGTCACCAAACAACCACTGCTGACCGTGGGAGGGTCAATAAGTGACATATAGTCAGACTGTATCACCTCCCAGAGCAGGACATCTCCTGGTTGTCAAGATCCACGTAATCCACGTACCGTCACCGTCACCCCCCATCCCCCTGTGGAATTTAGCATTTGTCCCTAGACATATTTGGTGAGATATGTGACTGCTGCTTTCAGTCAACAGGACCCTGCAGCAATAAGCTTTAGACAGGTGGATTGTGTGTATATAAAATCTGTAAACCACATGATAATCAATACTCATTTTTTCAACATCAGAGGTCCTTCTCTTTCAATATTATCATCACTGTTACTGCTATCAATATTGTTAATGTTCTTTTGTTTGTGTTTTTGACATATATGTGGTTATCTGATATCCAGTCTTTCAGTTACATCAGTTTCAGCCCCTGATGCCAATATTGGATTAGATTGGTTCTATTTCTATTTATTTTCTTACTTCCTCACCTGAAGTCATCTTAGCTGCCTGGCATAAGGGTCAGGAGTTTGTTTACGTCTTAGATTTGTCAGCGGGCCAGCCCATGTGACTCGGAAGTAATGTTTACCTCAGCTTCAACCAAAGCTGGATGTGATTGTAGCCACAACTCTGGCTAGCAGCAGCTCAGCCAGGTGGATGTTCTGTTCCAGACCCAGATTAGCAAAGTCAGCCGTCTCTGTTTCCATCTCCTCGTCTGACTAATGCCCTCATCTGACACCACTCCTGCTTTCTCTGTGACAAAAAAAAACACTTGAGATCATTCTGGCCACAGCTGGACTTTGATTTTTGAACACCTCCAACTCTGTCCGGTCTTTAGAATCATTTTTCGCGTTTTTCTTCTCTATGTGGCTCCCTTTTAGTGAACTTTCCTACCTACTCACCACCCCTCTGCTAATGACAGCCCACCATCTGCCGCACCCAGAGAGCACGGCTATCGGCGGCCTGTGTGTAATTTGTGAGCCAGATTAGAGACATCCGCAGCCATCTACTCAAATCCCGCTTCCCCTTAACGTCATCCAGTCATTTGCACTACGGGTGATGTAATTGCAAAGACGATGGGTAGATCCAAATGCACTCAAAGCATGTTCTGCAAAACAGTTTTAGCCCATGTGCATGCGCTTGTTTTCATTTTAGAGGGCATAGAAAGTGGAAGAGACGTAGTTGCAGAGCCATGCATCCTTTACTCTTACAGAGCATGCTCAGCAGGAGAGGATGGCAGAGTCAGTGATTCTTAAACAGGCATTTAGTGGGTCAGTGGACAAGGGGTGAAAGATGTAGTTAAAGGGGATGTGCAAGGACGAAAAAACGGACAAAGTGCTTTTAATAAAAAAAAAAAAAAAAGCAAACTGTATACTGCAAACTGACTCTACAGTAGCAAATAATCCCTGCTTTTTAGGAAGAAAGAATCTGTTATGTGGCGCTAAACCAAAAATCTCTAAGCTTTGTAGAAATTTGATGATTTACATTGGGTGGTAATGTGGTATTTGAAATATTTGTAGATCAAAACAAATGAGAATGTGAGTGAGAGTTATTTGTTGGCATGTGGCTCTCTTTTCCTTTTACCGTGCGTCACGTTTGTTCCTGGCATCTGTGGAGTTGCACATAAAGGTGACACCTGATTGTACCCATCAACCTGATTGTTCAATCCATTCATGCTGCGTCCTTGCACAAGCACAAACACAGCAGCTGTTGGAGTTGTTTTTTTTTTTTCTTCTTTTACATCTGCATCAGAGCAGCACTCTGGCAAATGTATGAATTAGGGTGCATACATCGATGACAGGAAATCCAGAAATGCTGTGTTACTTGATATGTGGAGAACAAACATGCAGACGTAACCCCAAAGGCTCCTGTGTCAGACTTTCCAGGCAGCTTGTGTGCGTGCGTGTGTGTGTGTGTGTGTGTGTGTGTGTGTGTGTGTGTCGTGGCTCAGGGAGGCGAAGGGGGGGCTAAAGTAGGCCGGGATGTTCCAGACAGAAGCGCTAACTGCTAGATAACTGCGTGGCCAGCGTTCCCCACATTTAGCCAGCCACTGCTCTAGATGAGATTACCGCCTCTGTGAGCGAGATTAGACGGGTGGCGGTGGCGGTAGGGGGGTTGATCAGGGAGAGTCGACTCCATGGTCAGCAGCTGGGGAATACGTAATACAAGGTGTTGTAACTTCGGTTTATGCAGCCGTCTAAACTGAACAAATCTGTCATTTAGGAAGCCCAATTTACATTGTTTGGAATTTAAGCTGCAAGGATTTTCTTTTGCATCACACCACCACCTAATCCTGTCAACTACCTTTATGTTATGCACCCTTCTGAGACCTTAATGAAATGTCTGATACACTTTGGTTCAAATAACGCAAAGATACAGTACAAAAGCTTCCTTTTAAACCATCTATTCACAGCTCTGTTCACTCCACCCTTTCTGCGCAGTGGTGTGCCTCTCTTTAAATAGGAGTTTAATCTTTGTGCTGCTTACTTCAGAGGTGCAGCAAAAACTGCACAATTGAAAGTTGAAGATGGGGTTTCTGATTAATACTACTCTAATCTGGGCCTGTGATGTCACACTGTTAACCCAGACAAAGTGACAGGTTTGTGTTATAAAGAAGGTTTTGAATTATTAAATGCTCTTAAGGGCAGATTATTTTTTCTTTAGCATAACTGAGCTCTTACCGTGCCCTTCAGTAAAAGTGAATACTGTTAAGAGTCTAAAGATAATTGTTTTCTCTAAGCTGCTTCTTCATATGGGTACCACATGTCTGGTCCAAAAACGGTAACTTCTCAGGAACTAAGAAACACAGCCGTGCTTTCAGACTGACCGCTGCACATTTTTGAGGTCATCTGTTTGTTTGTTTTTTCTCTTTTTTTTTTTTTTTTTTTTTTAAAGATTTTCATCATGCAGCAATCGAAGCCCAAAGACAGTTTAATGACACCCATCTGCAGCCAGGACGCTGCCCTCCTCAAAAGCAGTAGCTTCTCTACAGCTTGGCCTTTTTTTTTTTCTTTCTCCCACTCTCTCTCTTTTTAAATGTTATCCCTGGCTTCCCATCCACCACCCATAACTTCTACTAAATCCTTCCCCCACTCTGCCTCCACTCACACGTGATGAAAAGCCATAAAAGCACATGCAGTGATCAACATCTGCTGCTACATGACCCCTCTATATGTATAATGTCACAGATGCTGCTTGTTGCTGGTCCTCCGCTGCTCGGCGTGTGTCCATGGCAACAAGGCAGCAGTATGGCACGAGATCCCCAACCCCCCAACCCCCCAATCACTCCATCTCAGATTATGCAACTGCAACCACTGCATTACAAACTCTCTAACCCCTCCCCCTTGCACACATATGCATATGTGTAGATGCGCACACACACATTTGTACATGTGTACTCGCATCACGTCTTATGGGCCTCATGTCTTATATAGACACTGATTTGTTTTGTTTTTTTTCGTCTATAGAAATAAACTGTCTGGTGTTCTGAACTCACCGTTCTTGACATTTAAACAAGAGAGGCTCTCCTTGTTTTTCTGCCTCGTAACCAACAATCCTATCTTCACACTGTACACGGTGGTGGAACACCGTGTTCCCACAGCCCCCTCATGTCCTCCGTCTCAAAGGTCCACTTAATTGGCTCCAGTGTTGTTTGCGTGAACACCATCAAACTACTACTATCTTGCAGTGACTCAACAGTTGTATATTTTTCATATGATACAGAAGTTTTAATACCAACAGATTTCCTGGTTGAGCACTACTAAAGCAAACCCCGTAGTATAGAAAAAGAAGCACAAGAACCCGGTGGAAGTCATTGCTTAATGATTAGTTTTAGTCTTTATGTAGAATTAATTGTTGCTAGCTTGTTTAGTAGCATTAATGTACTTCCACTTAGCAACAGAAAGTAATTATAATTATGTGACAGAAGAAGTGCATCTGAACTGTTAAATGTACAAGCCTTAGCATTAGCTTCCATTCCAATAGGTGCTAATAGTAATGGAGTACCTGCTATTCACATAGCATCAATCTTTATGTACTTTTACCTTTTTTTTTAAGGCAATTTAACTAAACTCAGTCTGAGTGTGTCTCCAAATTGTGACATAAAAACACATAATTACATTTTTGATGATAAGTTAATGCATTCAGATCAGTCTGAATTCTCTGTTATTTTGTGTGGGCGTGCTGATTGGATATCCTGCAGGCAGGAAATGACGTTATTCAGCCATCTTGGTGTCCCCTTCAAGTACAAGTCTTCTCATTTCTTGTAGCCATTGCAGTGAATGCAAACAGTGAACAGAAACATAGTTCCTTCAGATGTGGATCTCATCTTTCCAGTTTGTTTTTCTTCCACCTTGCCATCTTCTTTTGGTTATTGTTGGTTGCTGAACGGTGAAAGTGGTGCACTGCTGCCACCAAGTGTTGTGGAGTGTTAATTTGACAAGTCAGTGGAGCCCACCGGGGACTAGTTGGAAAAAACTGGGGGCTGTTTCCATGGAAACCACAGGAAGGCGACTTGACTACCTTAACCCAGGCTTTGGTTTGTGAACAGGTCCAGCCATGTTGTTTTGTATGCTTTTGCATTTTTGTCATGACTTCAACAGCTGCTGGGGGGAGGGGGGGAAATGTGTCACCTGACGCTGCAGATGTTACTTCTGAGTGAAAACTGCAAACTTGGGTTGACTCGTTAGTTGAATTTCCAAAGTTTTTGGTAGACGAATATTATTCGCCACTAGCTCTAGTTCATGATTTCTGATTAGCTCAAAACCAAACCTGAGCCTAGATGTCTGCTTTAAGCAGCATAGTTGCTTTTATGTCGGTGCGCTACATAATTACGATGACTTGCACCTGTGCTGTTTGTTTGTTTAATCTGCCCTTCCATATTTTCTACTTCTTTTTCTCCTCTTCTTTCATCTTCTCGGGATGCAAACTGTCGCTGTATCGTCAACACAGAATTATTTAGTTATTTCGATAGTTGTCTGTTTCAGTGTTGTGGAATCTTGTATTATCGTTTTAGAAATCAAAGACATGAGTGGCTAAAATGTGAAATATTTCTATTAACTTCCTATTTTCCTTTTTTTTTTTTCAGACTGAAGGACTGATGTGTTCTCCAGCTTGGCGTCCTCACTGACCTGCTGCTCGAAAAGAAAACAAGAAAAAAAAAAAGACATAAAAACAAAACCAACAAAACAAAAACATTTGGCCCTGCCACTGGGCTCTGTGGCCCGGAAAGACTGTCTGGACTGTCAGCATCCCCAACGCTCACGCACTCAGACTTGCACACACAGGAAATAAGCTGGTCACCATCTATGCATGGAGTGAGTTTGCTGAAGGCGTGTGTGTGTGTGTGTGTGTGAGTGTGTGTGTGTGTACTTGTGTGTGTGTGCGCTGCGATGTGTGTTGGTACATCTCACGTTTCCTGCACTTTGAGAGGCCATTTCTCCTGTGACCCAAATTCTGGCACAAGCACAGAAGAAAAGATAGTCAGACAATAACAAAGCTCTAATGGTACCCAGATACTATTTATTTACTGGAGGGTAGTTTTGTGTCTGTGAGCGAGTGTTTTGTGTTTCTGACTAGACTTCCAACTCGTATGCCAGTGAACAATGAAATCTGCTCAACAACGTAGGGATGGAGCATACCAAGGTACACTGAGTACATATATATTTAGAATAGATATTTTATTTATTTTTGGATGCTGAATGTCTGATAAGACCTACCCAATGCCTTAATCTGTATACTGTCCTTATGTTTTCTATGAAATAAGAGGTAAATATTCTATTTACAGTATGTTTGTTTGGGCCTACATCTCTATATTCTCTTGTGGAAAGCAAAATGTCTAGTTTACCGTTAAAATAATATTATTTTAGAAATGTACAAAACAGTAGATCTATGTGAGATCTAATTTATTCTATTAATGTTAAAGTATTTTCCTAATAATTTCCTATTAATTCTAACCCAGTTTTATTATTATTATTATTGTTATTATTATTGTCCAGGCGAAAGCGTTTGAAAAAAAAAAAAGAAATATATATTTCTAAACGTCTGTTGGAGATATGCGTGTTTTTAAAGACACAGCGCAGACTACAACACCAAACACTGTACCTCCCACAGCTCCTCAGTCACTTGAGCCAGAGACCCTCACACACTCCTACCTTCAGAACCCGCGGCCTGCTGTTCGGCTGGCATGCTGTGATGTCGTTTGACTGCACAACTGTGTCGCTGAGGTGATAACGAAGGGGGTGGAGCCAACAAAACCAGTAGAGGTTGGAGGAAAAGGGGAGGGGGCACGGTTCAGACGGTTCCTGGTCAGTGACTAGGGGGCTGAAGTAACAGGGAAAGGTGAAGAAATGTCACCATCTTGGAGGTTTCTGGCTGGAAATTAAAATCACATGGCACATGGGAAAAAAAAAAAAAATATATATGTTATATATCTGCCTAAAGAGAATTAAGACATATTACGCAAACTGAAAACTGCCCTTAACAAGTTAAAGCAAGACCATGTAACTATGTTGTAATATGTAGAGCATAATTATGTAACACCTCAGAGATAATGGCACGTGTGTAGCACAAGTAGAGGGAGCCAACAAACAGACTTGGCAACACGTTTTGAAGCGGTGTCCTGCTGAAATATGTCGATATTAACCACTGCTGGCGAATGATCGTTAGACGGAAGCAGGGCCCAGGACTGTAATGAAGTCATAGTAACTGCTTTGTAGCTTAACAACCTTCTTTTTTTACTGAAAATAAATCTCAGAATCCTTCTGTGTAAGTTAAATAAATGCTGATGTGTAGCGTGAACCACTTGGGAGAATAAACAGGTTAAGTCAGTAATATTCGTATCAGAAGTTACATGGTCTTTCTTTAGTTTGATGATATCCAAACCTCCAGAAGGGTTTTCCTTAAAGACACCGCTGGCATATCTGTGTGCCGTCCGCTGTGCCGCCTCCATCTGGCTCACAACCCCTTTAGTGTACAGTCGATTGTAAAAAATAAATAAATAAATTTGAACATGTCTGAATGTATCACGGAGCTGGTGGGAACACCGCAGATTTCAAATGGTTTGGAAAAGTGTTTAATAATATTGGAGTTGTACCACACTAAGTTATGGTATCTATTTATCTTCAGAGATTTGAATGTGTATATTGTTGTACATATAAGAGTTTACCTAAAAACAAACAAACAAAAGAAATAAGTCTATTGAGTATAAATAGAGTAGTTAGATTTTAACTATATTGCAACTATATTCCTGTGTAAAGACTTTGGCTACAGATTTTTAAAAGGGGACAGTTTTTTTTTCTTTGGGGTTGTACAGTGAATTGTATGCTTTTTCCTTCACAGTCTGTGATTATATGTATATATATATATATATACATATATATGTATGTGTGTATATATATATATATATATATATATATATCTATGAATATGAAAATAAATCAATGTTTATTTTATTATAGAGATCTCTTTGCCTTGTTGACACACTTAACCTAACAGCATATGCAATAGTGACATGAATAAAATCTAGTTTACAACTGTGGAACCAAATGTAACATTGCTCTTTTTCTTTTTCTTTTTTTTTTTTTTTGTGTGTGTGACAAGCAGGAGCCACTTTGCTCTTCGTACATTTCTCTTTCTGCCAAGTGTTTTGTTCTTCATCGCTGGGAACTTTGTTCTTGACATGTCTAAGAAAAGAAAAAGGAAAAAAAAGCAAATGCTTTTCCCATTTAAGTGTCTATGGATGAATTGTTCTTCACTGATTGATCATAGATTGACTCAGTTTGAATGTTTTTGTCTTCCATTGTACATAGTTCAATATTCTGCTTATTGTGATGCTCACAAGAGATAATTATAATGATTTATACATTCTAGTAGTTAAGTATTGCTTTTGTCTGTAATTATGAATAGCAGAAATAAATGGATTTATTTAAGAACTTAAAACTCTACATTGTCATTTTTACTCAGGTACTCAGGTTTGAGGCCATCTCCATAATAATATGCAAATACATTTTAATTTAATTAAAATTTTAATTGCTTCAGGACTCTCCATGAATCATTCAGTGATCATAGAGCTCTTCACACGTCCACAGGTTAGATCTAGTGTGCACTAATGCACCTCACTGCCATCGCAGGATGGATGGATGGATGGATGAAACCAAGGGGCGCCACCCTGCTTACGAATCTGAAGCCAGTTCATCAAATGACCACTAGGGGCTGGCTCCAAAAAGCTTCTCAATTTCCATTGACCCCTATGTTAAAAGCATTTACAGCAGAAATATACTTACAAAAAAGAAGAAAAAGAACAGAACTGGATCTCTATAGCTAGATTTTAAACCCATGGAAATTATACAAGGGTGAATTTTTATTTACCTCATCAGTGAAAACGATTTTAAGCCACTTTAACTAGTCAGCTTTTTCAGTGAACCTGACATCAGAGCTGCAAATAAAGACTTAATACAGCATAATTATTATAATTTCAAGGATTTTAACAATCTTATATGGCACGCTGTGCTGTAAATTGTACCAATAGACCACTGTGAAGCATTTTGGATCTAGAAGGGTCCAGGGGGCAAAGGTGATGCTGGCAGCAGCCACTCCTGCCCCTCGGCTGACCGCTGAAAACTGGTGCCAGCCGGACGTCCAGTGGCTTGTTCGCTAAGCCGCCTGGACTCTTCCAAGCTCATCAGGAAGGACTCTACGAGGTTACAGTTAGACAGCTGGACCGCAGCTTGGCTCAACCGTCCACCTGGCAGAGGTCCGGCAGTCCTCGTTTCAGCTTCAGCTGTCTTCGTTTCAAATGTCTCGTTACTGGATGGATGCACAGATGGACCAGATGGATGGACGCATGCGATCAGAAAGAAGGTACGTTCACGTTCGCCAACAACATAGATTAGCTTGGGCTAAGCTAAGCTAAAATAGCTAGATGGAGGTAACCGTTGTAAGGTGGAGATATGCCATAGTATGGTTCTACGAGCAGATTGGGCCTTTTTAATATCTGACCTACAGTTTTGTCCTGCACACTTTGGAGGAACTGCATACATGCAGATAAAGATGATGAAGCTGGGTATTTCTACTCTGACCTGGGTCTATGATGTCATGGAGCCCTTGGTATACGAATGACATACATATTTCATTCCCACATTACCCCAGTCAGATTTACGGGGTTGTGTTTTGGGGATGTTTTTAAATGTAGTTGTCACACAAACAGACACACAAATAGTTCTCTCAGGCAGAGAAAAAGTGATTTTTGCCTAAACTCACATGTGATTTGTTATGTTTAATCAGCTTAGTGTCATTTAAATGATTTGTCTCAGATATTAGTGGGGCTGAAACATTAGGGACCCCAATGGGAACGTCTACTGGTTTCATGCGTTACCCACTTTGTCTCACTTATACAATGTTGCCGTAAGTGGGACCCCCATTTTAGACCCTTGCCAACTCATCACCCATGTATCTGAGCGTAACCATTGCGAGAAACGCACATGGGTCCAAAATGCAGCCTATGGGGCTCCATTTTGCAGCCCTATTATATCTCAGATGGGCCCCATACAGATTGGGATTGTGTCCTGATCCCTTTACTCAGAATCCAAGCTTTATATTATGAAGTAAGAAAGTACTTTAACTGTCTTACAGTTTAACATATGCTTGCATTCATTTGCTCCACAGAGTCATTTTTCATTTTGTGGTTTGATTTGATTAAAAATCACAATGGTCATTCAGCTGGATTTGTGGGTTCGCCTGCTTTTACATTTTTAAGTTTAAATCACCACCATGCAAAGCCATTCTAGGTCACGGCAAACAACACTGGACTTGAAATCCCACCATACCCCTTGTTTTTCTGCCTTGTGTATTTGGCGCTAAGTCAAATAGCTTCCTGTAAAGAGCGGAGGATATCCTAGCTCTGTCCTGTGGCGACTGAGAAGCTGAACTCTTTGCTCAAAGTCTTTTGCTTTAGACAGGAGTGGAGACAGGAAGCTCATACTGAGCCAATGACTTCCTGCCAAGCCACATTCATCCAGCAGACTCTGCAGTCAGAGTTGGGAGGTCAAGAGGTTCACTTTATGATATAAACAACACGTTATAGCACACGTCGCTACCGCTGACCATCTCTAATGTAGATACCTGGTGTGTCATGCTTGCTTCCTTGTGTTTCTCTTTCGTTGTTAGTCATTATCGCTACTGCAGTAGAGGGATGCTTTTGTTGATAACGTTACCTAATCAATGCTTTCTGTGACTGATTAAAAGAAAACGTTGAAGCTAAAGTAGTTTATTAATCTGCGGCAATAAAGAGACATGCATTTCTTTTCCTGAACACAGTAATCAGTCATGGGACTGCGCTGTCGCTGCTTTATAAGAGAAGCAACAGTTTGTACATTTGCTTTTTTATGGCGATATATTACACCATTTTGGTTTGCTCCCTTAACTGAGGACCTGCAAGAGTGAAATTCCAACAATTTGTTCTGTTATTTACCAAGAGTTGCTGGTATGTTAGTCTCCCTAAATTTTTGTTATTTCAGGACCTGTTTGGCAGAGTTTTGTTACTGTGGACAGAATCAGGTTAGCTCTTCCTGTTTGTTTCTTGTCCACACTAATTCCACTAAGCTAGGATAATTGCCCCCTGCTTTCAACATTTGCAACAAAAACACAACAACGGCTCTAAATAACAAAGCTAATTGTTCCAGTAACACGGCACACACTCACTCTTGGTAATAAGCTCTTCATATCACAACAGAAGGCACCTGATTTCCAATATTTTTCAACATTTATGTCATTTATATCTGCATCTTTTTGGCTTGTGATTTTTTTTTTTTTAACAAACACATTAAGTTTGAGGGATGGTAGAGGAATGCAACACACCCAGTAAATATTTTCAAGTTGGGAAATGTCTAAAAATGTCTCCTCCTTAATAGTTTTGAATGTGTAATGTTTTTGAGTATCTGTCTGGTTAAGTCTGGCCTAACCAATGGGATTGTGTTTTGTGTTTTTGATTTTGTACTCAGTGCAGACACCCAAACATGCAGTACTTGTTCCCATGAGGAGAAAGCATTCCTCCCTTAAGTTTATAACAAGTAGATATTCTGAGAATAGAATATATACACACACACGATACACACACATATAAAATTTCTTCTAGGTGAAAAGAATAAAATATTAAATTAAATAAAGAGAATTTAAAATATCGTAAGTCATACCGTTATTGCAAAATCATATTGCCTTTTGTTTTTCTAATATTGAGCAACACTACATTTTATGTCTGCAGAAATGCTAAAAGCGACACAGCACCATAAACTGTATAGAGAGAAGTGGACAAACCCTTTGTTATGTCACCCAAAGGTTTTCTGAGGAGCCTATGTTGGAGCCAATTTTGGAGAACGTCATGTTGGCAGGAAGCAATTTCACACATGAGCGGTTAATTCAAAAATGAGTAAATTAGCTTAGTAGATAAATCTGGCAGTCTGTTTTTTTTTAGCTTAGCTTAGCACATGTTAGCCTATGATGTGAGCTAATGTTAATTTACATTCATTCTGATTGAATTTTCTAAGACTTACGTCTGAAAACAAGGGCTGCCAGGGTCAAAATTTGATTGGATAACACCATCATTAGCATGAAGTTCAGTAAAACTCAGGTTTTCCCCCTAGTGGTCAGTCAAGGAGTTGCAGCTTTTTTAAATTTTCATTTTTATGTGTATATTGATAAAATATAGATAAATAAAAATGCAACACTCAAGACTGTCATCACAAAGACGATGTGACACTCTTTATAGCCTTTGCTTCCCAGTGCTCCCAAAACTTCTGTACGTCTATAACACAACGTCACACACATGCACACACAATCAATGAGCGAGGGCACACCTCTAACTGCTGTGCATTAATTAGGAGTGTGACACTGTCATTGGGGCTCTGCTCTGCTGCCAGGCAGAAACCAGCCTTACATAAGAGCCCACCACCCAGCCACCAGCAGGAACACAGTGTTCCTCACCCCTTTCTGCACAGACCATATCTATAAAGGATGCAAAAATAAAATAAAATAAAACAAAACAGCACACACTTCTCCCTTTTCTCTCTTTAACAGAATCAGTATGAACACACCAAAGCCAAACCACATGAGAAGGACCCAAAAACAGAAGTCTTTTCTGTTTGCTGCTTCTGTTGTTGCTGGCTGTGCTCCTCAACAGAAAGGACAGCTTGCTAAATAAAGCTCGTAAGGGAAGGGAATTTCTCAGGCCTGTGCTACAACAGTTAAAGCTTCCTTAAATACAGTTTACAGGATGCTGCTTTGAATCACTTGTGTGTGTTTGTGTTTCTATGAAGTCTATTCCTGGATTCCCTGCATTATTCCTAAACATAGAATAACAGTCACGATCCCATTTAATGTCTCTTGGCTGCAGAAGGTGAAGTCATGAAATCTGTGTTCTTCTCTTTGTCATCATCAGATGATTTGGAAGCTTGAATTCCTCCAAACTGTGATATTCGATCTGGTTAGAGGTCCTTTTGAAGATCTGAAAAAGCTGTGGTTAGACTGATGTGGCGGTTGTGTCTTTCTCCAGGGGATCACGTTAGGGTGGCTATAAACATGTTAACAGAGTAAGCAACGGAAAGTAGATTTGTTAACTTCATTACGCAGAGGCACGTGCAAGCTTTCAACAAGCATGGATGAGACAATTTTTATCCCCCAGTACCAGTTCCATTGACATTAAAGCTATGGCGGATATTTTTTTTGGGTTGTTATCTGCAAAAATGCGGTCAAACTTATTATAATCCTGCTCTTTTAGTGTCAGTTCATCTTAAAGTACAGTATTGACTCCAGTGTAAGCCACACTGGCATGTGTGCTATCATGCACTGTAGACCCAAGCATGAAAGAGGGTCTTACGGAGTGTATAGCTGGTCTTTTGGCAACATCACCCACCATGTGCTCCACTGGGCCACCCTGCCAGCTTGCTGCCGTGCTGTGCTGCGGCTTCTGAGGGGATTCAGAATCGTTGTCCTCATTATTTCGCCCTGAATCAGCCTAAGGAGGGTTTCAGCCAGGCTCAATGAATGCCATGGCGCAGCAGCAGGGTGGAGCTGTGACCCACATATAGTAGCCAGCTCTGGCTCCTCACAGAGCATGTGATTGAGGCGCACGACACTGATTACCTACCCACTTCAAAACATAGCACACTGACACATATTTTGGAAATTCTGAGAAAACATGTTGCATGTACTGTAAAAAGACCTTTTGACTTGATGTTTCTTGCTGAATGCACACAGGCATGTATTGCTGGCCCAAAGGCATATACTTTTTCATGATATGGTGCTTTCACACAGAATTTCATTTGGTCTGTCACCGAGGGTTACAGCTTATAGTGCATTTTTACTCAAAAGTTGAAATTTCCAAATTCAACTTCAATTCAACCAGTAAGTTTCAACTGGAATTGCAACTCGGAAAGCTGATCAAACCTCACCTTCCCCAACGTCAGAACCCAAAAGAACTAGTTAAATGTCCTTATCGTCTCTCTTTATGGCACCATATTGGCTGGGACTGAATTTGTCCAACTTGCAACCATCCCCAGTATGTTTTGTTGCAGTTCTTCAACTGACCACTAGGTGCTGGCTCCAAAAACAGAGCAAGTCCCCATTGATCCTCATTTTATAATTGTCAACTTTGCAGCAGGATTAAACATATTTACAGCCTGGGTGGGGGGTGAATCTGTTTATAGCACATCAGATCAATTTATATTAAGCAATAACAATTACATTGTTAAGTACTTTGTGCTCCATCTAACTGTATATAAAGTGCTATATAAATACAGTTTTTATTGATTTGATTGATTGAATATAGCTAACTGATCAGGTGCCCGGACGTCATTTGACATACACGACTGACAGGTAGCCATTGGTCATTGTCAAAGATAATATTTTTCTTGCTGAAATGATGGGAACATAGCCTTGAATTTCCTATGAGGTTCAGTACATCAACAGTCTTCCCCGTTATGTTCTTACCCTCACGCTAAATCAGTGCCTTCCAAATCAGTGAGAGTATTTGTTTTTATTTTTAAACTGTAAGTTTTTGTGTGTTCCAAGTGCAGCAGTGATGATCAGTTTCGACTGGTGCTGCCACCTAGAGGGCAACATGTTTGTGGTACTTTAGCAGCCTCAGTTATGGATGAATGTGTGGATTTATATTCAGCTGATGAGGTAAAAACAAAATAAAACAAGAAACCCTTCACATACATTTTGTCAGTATTTACCCACAATCCTTTCAGAAAGTGCAGTGTATCTTACCCACCTTCTTTTCCATGGCAGTGCTATTTAAAGCACTGGTCAAAACTCTTGACACAATACACTCAAAATAGGTAAATGTATCCAAACCAATGGCTAGTATTGAATCAAAATAAGATATTTTGAATAAGCTGTTCGTGTTAAAGGAAGCGTATTATTCCCTCCATTCAAACTTTGAGATGATTGAGTGAGGTAGTAATGAAATGTCACATGTTTTGGTCACATTACCACAGATACAGTACAACAGCTCCATTTTCAACCGTGTTTATTACAGCTTTGTTCAAAGGAGCCAGTTTAAGAGGGCAGATTTAACACCTCAGCTCTACACCCGCTCCCTGTCCTCTTCTAAAATTAGAGTTACAAATTGATGTAGATGTAAGGACGGAGAGGTTCAGTATTTGTTTTCTGTTCCAGGTCTGTGATGTCACAGTACCCTGCAGATCTGAGGAGCTCCCTGAATTATATATTCTCAGAGATATGTGGCCACAAACAAAGTGACGGTTAGGTTTATGCATTTTTTTTTCATAATTTTAAAATACATTCGACTCGTGCATTAAGCCATAATTTCAAACTTCACTTGCCAGAATCAAATGTGTCAAATCAAAGTTAGATCCCTGAAAGGCAACGTACTGTCACTGATGTTTGCCAGATAAATCAACGCGGGAGCAAACCAATTGCACATGTTTGTCTTGGAGGGAGCTTGTGTATGCATGTGAGTATGTGTGTGGGAGAATAGAAAGCTCTGCTCTCTGCCGCTCTGTATCTGCGAGGCCGCAGCATTTGGGCTCCACGTGCTCGGACAGCATGTGGACCTCTGGTCCTGCCCACCGCTCACAGACACTCCTGCTGCTGTTTACCGTGCTGGCAGGCCAGCAGAAGACTGCAGCCGGTTCGCATGCTGTCTTATCAGCCGGCGCTCTTACAACTCGTAAACATGTTTTGCAAAGGAAGTTCTCAGAGAAAACAGTGCTGTAAAAGCCAAAACACGAATTGTCTCTCTGTCTCTCTTTTTCTTTTAATTCCAGAAAGTGACATTGTTTAGAATACTGTTGACATTCAGAAGAAACAAAAGAAAAATGCTAAAAGGAAATAATGTCATCGCAGAAAGCAGGGAAATCATATTTTTTGCCTCTTCTTTAAATGTTAAAAAAAGTGAAATAATCTCATTTTAAAAATGTAACAACATAATTATAAAAGTGTTACTAATGGCTACTACTGATAAAACTTTTACTTTTACGACCATTTCTGTTTTGACTGCTAACAACACTGCTTCTAATTCTAAAACACAGTACACAAACTTCTACTATTACCAGTACTACTAGCATAATCACTACTACCACATAAATACTACTACTCCTAAAAAAAGTAATGTGTTGTACAATTGTAGAAGTTCCTGAGTTAAGTTAAATAAAAATTTCTGTAACTTTTCACAATTCCTGTGAGATAAATGAAGTGTCAGAAGAGGCAGCTAAAGCAACCCAACAGAACACGAAACCCACCCCAAAAAAGTTTCTAAATTATTTTTAGCAGTAGTTCAACTTTTACAACAAAACAAATAGCATGTACGCCACAGCCTGGGTGCACGCCAGGGAGATGAGGCGACATTACTGACAAAGGTGGTAACAGACACTTGCGCTTCCCAACCAGAGAGGGTGCTAAAGAGCACAATCTTACGTGGTGTTGCTTTAAGTAGTTCCTTTCATCGTACATGTTTGCCTTTCATTAATAAAAAAAGACAACAAGGACTTGTTTTTTGAGCATGTGAGCATTTCTTTGGCTGTCCGATAAATAAATATGTCAGTAAGTGAGCTGGTCAAATATGCTGAGCTCTATGCGAGCGTCCCCGGATCAGAGTACAATAGAGGCTACCTGAGTAATGCAAAAATTTGCTGCTTTTTTTTTTTTTAGTCCTGCTCCAGTTGTAATCAGTCACATTTGGGACTTTCTGTGGACATGACCACTTCCAGTAAAGAAATCAACAAGCCAAAACATGCAATACATGTTTTCGTCATCGTTATTTTGACTAGGAAAGGCTCAGCGCTGATGGCTACACACCTGGTAATTATTTCTACTTTTTCTGCAATAACTGGAGGAATCCAGAAGTGCAGAGAAGACAGGAAGGGCACTGGTCCTCAAAGCCTCAGATGAGTGTGAGTGCTGCCTCATACCTCTGCATCAAAGCTGTGCCGTAGGATATGACATAGCCCGACTTTGAAAGAGCTTGAAAAGTGATTGAATTTGAAGTGGCAACAAGTTATGAATCCTGTGGTGTTTTCACCCAAGTATGTCACAAACACACTTCACAAAAGGGAAAGTGTGTCCAACCGCTGGCTTTCGAACAATATTATGCGTTTTTGTGGGTCTACAAATAAAGTTCTGCAAAAAAAAACCTTAGATGCATGTAACTGTTCGATTCAATTTTCGACTTTATTCATCTAGCATTTATTACTAATTCTCTTCTTTTCAAGTTTCTTTTCAGTGACTCTAAATATTACTGAATATTAGGTAAAGGAACAGCGGAGAGTTGTAGACATAATCCAATAGGTTGACTAAATTAACTGGACCTGTCATATGCAGTATATTATAGTTCGACCTTCATGGTTATACATTTTAAACTGTTGACATCTGGAACATTCTTCAGAGATCAAGCTTTTTTTCTCTCTCTTTCTTTCTTTTGTGACGTTCTTGCTCTTTTGATGACAAGCTAAGGCAGAACCTTTGGCATTCTTTGAGAGCCATGCATAATGACAGGCCTCGGGCCGAACAAGTGAGCGTGCATTAGTTTCACAGAAAAGTGAATTCTTATATGCAAATGTGCTTTATGACAAACGAAGGTGTTACCTCAACTGTCCTCAGCATGTATAGACATTGTACAGCTTGTCAAACGGATGATCTGTCCAATTTATTTCATTGCTTTCTGCCTTCTGCATTACTTTCATTTTTTCTTTTTTCTAAAAAACAAACAAACAAAAAAAGAGTCTTGACAGGCTTATGTTTTTAAAGGATTAGTCATGGACCAGAAAATAAAAAGTTCTGTCATCATGAGGATGTTTTTTTTCCCCCACATTAAAATGTGGAACAAGCAGCCTGATAAAATCAGGTCAACAGGTTCTAAAGTCTTTGTTTGAAACAGACCTCTGAAACCTGAGGCTTCTCTGGAAGTCTACGAAGAAACTATAAAGACTGTAATGAATTATATCGCTTCACGAAAAATACTTCCTGATTTTATTTTCTGTATTTCTGAATTCTAAATCAGTTTAGTAATAAACTGATTTCCTACAAAGATATTTTTCCTTCATATATACATATATATTCAAAGTGACATTTAATTGATTGCTTTAACAAATACTAGTTTTCCTACGTGTGAGTGACAGTGAACGTGCCCTTCACTGGACCTCTTTGACAGACTGATCTAACATATTTCATTAACAAATCAAACCCTGATTCTGTCACAGAAGACTAAATTCACTGACAGGAAAGGCAAAGGCATAAGGTGATGGATGTGGTGTGTGTAGTGTGGTGATGCATGTGGTGTTTGTATGCCGTGCCGTGGTGTATATGGATGAATGTGTGGAGGTTGGTGTTGTGATGTTTGAACCATCCAGCTCAGTCAGCCTATGAGGGCTCATTGCAAATGGTGTTTTGGTTGGAACATAAATAAAATAACAATTTGGCCAGAATTAATGTAAGGCAATGCTAGTTAGCATCATAACTCAGCATGGTGCCACAGGGGCATTTAAGCTCTGGAAGTACTTATTTTTGATGTAGTGACATCTGGGATGAGGATGGGTGGATGGATAGATTAGATGAGAATGAATGTTTGGTAATGTTAGCGACATAGATTAGCATGAACTAAGCAAAGCTAAAGTGGACAAGCTAAGGCTGGTGTGCTTCCAGGCAACCTCCTGGCTTGATTATTTCACCCATTAGCCTATTTTCGGATTAACTGGGTTGGGGGAAGTCAGGTTTTGCCAATATAGTGCCACCCATCTGTCCAGAAAATAAATAAATAAAGAAATGAATAAATAAATAAAAATATCAAAGCCATTCCTCAGAAAGCCTTTAGGTGATGACACGGGGGATGTGTTCCAGTATCCGTACTTTCTGTACTTATCATACTCAGTTCAAGGACGTAGCGTGTTTACGATTATGATTGCAGTGAAAAATAAGTGTACTGAAAGGACTCGGATGGTGTTCTCAAAACGGTCAAAACGCTGAGTATGGAACAATGTACACTTTTTGTACTTCACATCCGCCGTCTTAGCTATGTAGAATCGGAGCCAGGCGGACCCAACTCAGCTCGAAAAAATAAAAGCAAGATGACTACTGTAACGGCAACAATGACGGGACACAAGTGGATCGGCTACAGCTCCTGAAACTTACAGATGTAAGTTTTGTAGTTTTACATTTCAGTAATTGCTCGTATTTCTCTGTTTCAATGTTCAAACATTTTTGGCGGGTGACGAGCTGAGGCGGCAATCGTGATCGTAACTTTCGGTAAATGGACCATTGGGTATGCGATTTGGAGCAAAATTTTCCTGCCAAACTCCAAGTACTTATGGAGATAGATAGATAGATAGATAGATAGATAGATAGATAGATAGATAGATAGATAGATAGATAGATAGATAGATAGAT